>PVIC010025629.1:0-25147 GCA_004025085.1 Thryonomys swinderianus
CTCATTTTTACCCATATCCCTACCCACCCACCCCTCCTCCCCCCTTTATACATGCTCTTTTATTTTCTTTCTGTATCATATTTATTCCTTCCCCTCATTACATTCCCACACCAAGTTTCCTATAGAAATATTCCACTCTATAAAAGCTGTCCTACTTTCTAGAACTCATTTGCATCTGCAGGTGTTCATGCCAAAGAGAAGATCCGGAAATTGTCTATCTGTGATCTATTTTGTTTAACTTTCTTAATAATGCTTACTAAGAGCTTTCAATAAAAGAAATGTCTTCATTCTATTTATAGTTTGAAAAAAATGCCTGTAAAATGCCCATTTTCTTAATAATGTTTCATCACATTTGCTGAGATCTGCTTCCTGAGAACTATATGGGCATCTATGTCATCACATCTAAAACCTGATTTCTTAAGCACGCAGAAGCTTCTTTGAAACCTTTACTGGTTATTTTACATGGACAAGAAGTACTTCCTCCACAGCCCCTGTCTCTTTAGATTTATTACAGATAATTCCCCTGGCTCTTTAAAGACCTTTTGGTCTCTAATGTGGACAATATGTTTTTTACAAGGTGACTTGTCAATAAGCAACATAAATAATGCGTGCATCATTATTTGCTTACTTTTGCTAACTTTATGCATGGATTGAGTAGAAAGATTTTGAACTCTTCAAAAGAAGAATGTTTATTTACGTGAATACATCAAAATAGCAAAAAAAGGGCTCCAACTTCAGACCAATGTATTCTTACCATGATCTTGAACCTAAGTAGAGTGAGCCAAAAATGAAGTATCTATGGACTAAAACTACTAACTTTGCATTAAAAACCTTTTAACTACCTTACTGAAGTATTATATATTGTTACTTTGTACATAATTCAATTATCTGGATTCTCAACTAATGCATCGCAGGGCCCAAGGAGAAGGAAAACTACTAATAGTAGCATAATCAGCAAGAAATTTTATAAGGGAAACAAAATACAAATGCAGAAATTAGAACAAAAGGTGCTCAGAAAGCATACTATCTCTCTACACATCAAAATAATATATAATTTTTACCTTACTTAATGTAATGATTACAGAATCCCCTCACAATAGCCTTTAATTGTCAGGTGTGGTGGCTCACGTCTGTAATCCCAGCACTCGGGAGGCAGAGACAGGAGGATTGCTGAGTTCAAGGCTTGGCTGGGCACCATAGTGAGCTCAGGGCCAGCCTGAACTACAAAGCGAGACTCTGTCTCAAAAACAAAACAAAACAAAAACCTTTAACCTTCTGAACAACTAACATGATTGGATATATGGGTTAAAGAGAGTCCTGCTGGAGGAGAGAGAACCAAAAAAAGGAAGAGGCTGTGTACTGTTTTTGTAAGATCACCATGTTTTAATGAGAAAATTGAGAAGAAATAAAACATACATATAAAGGTTTAAATCTTCAACTATAGATATTCAAGATGATGATGCAATTTCCAAGGGTTCCTAGTTGTCAACATTTTTCCATGCCAGCGCTCATGCCCCCCTCGGCCGGCCCCAGGTACGCACTGTGCATGCCCTCTCGCGTCTTCTCCCTTTCCAGCTCTAGTTCTATTTCTCTCCCTTTCGGGCCCATCTCCTCCTGTCTGTTTAGAATGTGTTTTAAAGTGTGTTTCTGTCTCTGACCATTCTCTGCCTCTCAGGTTGTGTCCCTCTCCCCGTGTACATCTGTATCTCGTCTCTGGCCCCACAGTGGTCTCCTTCATCTCACTTCCGTGCATGTCTCTGCCTTTGCAGCTTCTCTGGCTCCCCAGACCCTGCCCCTCTGTGAACGTCTCTGGAGGAGTCTCAGGATGTGCATGTGTCTCTGGATCTAGGTGCGTCTGTCTCTATCTCTTTCTACTCTCTCTCTAGTACATGCCTCCCTTTCCCTAACTACTTCCGTGTTCTGCATGTGCTTCTCACTGTCCACATGCATGTTTCTGGGAGTGTCTTTTGCTTTGATCTCTGTCTCCTCACAGCATCTTATTCCATGAGTCTGTGTTTCTTCCTGTGACAGTGTCCATGTCTCTGCGCCTGCTCTTTCATCATGTCCCATTCTGTACCTCCTTCCCTATTAGTGTGACCCCATCTCTCCCTCATTCTCTTAGCAAATTCTGTCTTTTTGTGTATACATGTGTCTCATTTTCTTTACTTGTGCATCTTTTTTTTCTTCCTATATTACAACTTCTTCCTTTGTATCTCTGTGTAGGTGCATGTGTGTCTCTCTCCTTGTGTAGGTGTATCTCTGTGTCTTTGTGTCTCTTCTGTAGTACACAGATCTCTTTGTCTGAGTCTCCTTTGTGTGTGTGTGTGTGTTTGGGTGCGCGCACACACATCTGCTTTTCTGCTTCTAACATAGTGGTTAGAACAAATACACTTCATTCAGTTCCTTGAACTGCTGTAACACCTGGGGCTTGGTATTAATACCTTAAAAGACCTTACCTTTTGACCAGTCCTCCATTTGTACTTCTGTTCTTGTTTGCTCTGGCAGTGTCCCTGGTTTTCACTCCAAGACTGAAGCTAAAATAAAGCCAACTCTAGATAAATAAACTTAAAACAATATAACAGAACACACCTAAACCTACCTTTATTTAACAGAGAATTTACAGGATAAACGGTTTTCTAAGACATGTACAGCAAGACAATTAACTGTGTATTTTCAACAGGTGAAATTAAATTTTTTTCAGGAAAAGTTTCTTTTTTTCACAATTATATTTTCTCAAATACCCTTCAGGTTAGACTTTAAGATATTCTTATTTCTTTGGTTAGAAAACATTCAATATATCTAATTTAAATTTTCTCCAACTAAAATTTCTTATGTTTACAAAAATTTTACTACCAATGCTATATGCTTTATATATCAAGAATTTAAAAATATATTGACTTGAATGTACTATGTATATATTTGTATAAAACATTTAACATCTATAAGTTGAATTTATAATTACCACTCTAATTTTTAAAAAAATACAAAGACCATCATTAACTTGTGGAATTATTGTTATTTCTGTCTTCTATTGATTTAACAGTAAATATGATAAAAGCTAAGCAATTTGTGTGTGGGGGGTTGTGGTTTCAAGAATAAAATTAGATTTACCTCACAGCTAGAACCTTGCGTTCTTTAAAAATTCCGCAAATAAAGCTGTAGTAAGCTTTTCCTTTTCCAATTTTCTCTAAATATGTTGATCTGGAGTTGGCAATCTTTTTCTAAGTTCCTCATTTACTTTTGGATTAGCTGAAAATATAGGAAGTTATTAATATCAAAGAAATATGTTCCAGTCAATGAAGCCATTTCCCTACATATTGCCCAAAAAGGTTAATAATAATTGCAGTATTTTAATAAGAGATTCATATACCAGGACATGTAGAAAATACAGTCTTTAATAACCTCTGGAGTATTTTAAAACATGTCTTACAGGCCTTAATGTGCTTAGTAATATACTATTTAAAACCATAATTTTATCCCTCTGCAATATACAGTCACTCTTCCTCATCATTTACCCAGCTAATGAATGCCAGCAATTAGTAAAATGTAATCCCATTGCACAATCATTTTAATGCTTTTAGCACTCAGAAAAGTAAACACCAAATTAATACTGCTCAAGCCATATCAGATCCTAGTTGGAAGCAAGCAATTATAGTTCAGCTCCTCAGGTGTAATTAAATGATTGGAATGATTTAGTTCCATAAATGCAAGTTAATTCATAAGCAAGCAACAAATATACTGGGAGTAATTACAAGAAACATTGACAGTCTAAGCAGGGCAAATTCTTTTAAGAGCCTGACATAGTAAAATGCTGCCCTCTCCTGGGCATATAAGTGAATATCTCAGAGTCAGAAAAATCTAATTAACACAACCTTTTTAAAAGCTGCTCTAAAAAAATGACTAATATATCGGTTTGACTTCCTTTCCTTTATCAAATCTATGAGCATTTTATATTTATAGAAACTTACACAATGAATGCATTTCCCAACAAAGTTCTCAGACTAATTCCCAAAACACACTTGGCAATTCCCAAACTTTTAATGGACCAAATATCTCTCATTTAACACTGACAGAGTGCAAGTAAATCTTTCAGTACCTATGTGGGCTACCAGTCAAAGCCTATGGTCTACCAGGGTTAGGCTTACCTGGATTGTCACATATATTAGTTAGACGTGCTAAGTAGCAAAATTTTCTAAGTAGTAAAACAAAAAAACCCCCAGTTATTATTGTGACTTTGCTTGACACACCAGGATTTTTAATCAACAATAAAATAAAAACACACTGGTATAAATTCTCAATATGGAGTGTGATCATGATATCTATATATACAATGTAAAAATTAAGATAGAAATAAATTTTTAAAAATAAAAATAGCACACGGCATAACTTCATAAACATTTTAAAACAAAGTGTGAAGAAGTATACAACTACCTTGTTGCTTTCTTAAACTAAAATTCTCGATGAATTTATTCGTGTGTTATTTAGTCTGTGTGAAAAACACGAATCTGCAACACTAAACCCAGTTAGTTTCATCCCTTTGCAGTTCTGTAGCAAGGAGCATGTTCTCCAATAAATATAGTAATTAGCACAACAAATGTTTACTTCTTCAATAAATGCAAATGATACATGACAAAGATAATATGTAAGACTATACCAGTATCATTAGGGAAGGAATGAGCATTAAATTAATGCCCTTTGGATTTGTTTTCATATGCATTAAATACATATTCTAAATCATACCTGTGCAAACTATAAAAGTAAATCAAAATATTAAAAAGTCCTGTCACTAAGTTTAAAATGTACAGCACATTTGCTTTGCCCTTGATGTCAGTGTCTTATTTCTCAATTCATATCTTGTACACTGTAAGTTAATTGCTTTTGGAAAGTACTTATTATTCATGTAAAAATTAATGTGCCAATGTGTTTAAATCCTCTTAAATGACCATTCATGCATCTTTCTTCTTTAAGTACCAATGAAACCTGTCAAAAGACATCAATGGAAAATGATCTTAAAGAAAGTTCTAATAGAGATTTTTTTCTGCTAACACAAGATTTTCATATTCACTAACTTTAGTTAAATTCCATTAATTTTTTAAGCTACTTTTAATAAATTCACCAAGTAAAATTTTTAGGCCTCATAGTCTGTCATTTGTGTTCCAGCTGACATTATGAATATTAATAACAGTGTTATCCTGATTAAATAGGCTTCATATGAAATCCCTATGAATCCTATAGCTCAGACATCTCATTTTTCCAACTCTTTATGAATTTGGATTCACACATTAAACTGGAAAAAATCTTTAAAAAACAGAATTTAATGACACATTTACATATCGTCAAGTAAAAATTAGATGTTTTAATGATGTGAACAATTAATACATATCAATATATCAAGCCAGTAGATTTCTGTAAACATGTAACATATTTCATCCCTGTGTAGTTTTCAGCACAAAAGATTAATGCTAACAAAATACTAATTCATGTCCTTATCTTAAAGATTTGATACTGAGAACTTATTTTTGGTAAAATAAAAGTAATTGAATATTTTACAGCTGACAATCAGATAAACTGGGCATCATTTTTCTCCTTTTTTGCAGTGCTGGGGATAGAACTTGGGGTCTTCACGGGGTGGTTTTCTACCACTGAGCTATATTTGGAGTCTGAAACTGGGCTTCCTAACAATAATGCTAACTTACTAGACAAACCTAAGTTAATTGTTTTATTAATACTAAAACTACACCAGGCTCCAAAAACATACTAAAGTCAATTTCCAACTAAAATTTGTGTAAATAGTGCTAAAAGATTACTTATGTTAAAAAAAAACCTAGCATAACCAAAATACAGTATTAGCAGCTACACAATTAAAATTTTCTTCACCACAAATGCCTGGCTTCATTACTCCAAGGTATTTTCCATAACAAAGAAAGTCAGTCATATTTTGCAGAAGAAATGAAATATAAGTAAAGTAAACACATTCTTGAGTTTCAAGATATATGGAAATCTTAATATATCTGATGAAGTGTCCTATATTCACTGACCAATAAATGTAGATTTAAAAAAATTAGAATAACATCTCAATGCTCTTAAATGGGACTTGACTCTTCCTGTTTACTCAACATTAAACACTCATGAAACAAAATTTATTAACCATTCTAAAATTTCTAATTTGCCAAAAAATCATAAATAATTCTGACATCTACCCTTTAAATTAAATAATTCTTTTTTCATAGAGAAGCACTTAAAATAGGATTTATATCCCAGTGAAACAATATCCAGAATTTTATAAAATTTACCATAAGTAGAGGATGTCCTACCTAACTTCTTCCATAAGTCACTTTCTAGAGAAGGTTATTGGCGGATGGCATTTTAAAAATTATAATAAGTCTTTAATTACAAATTTCTAAAGGTCGAACCCAAGTATCAAACTAGAAATCACTTTTAACCTTGTACTATATCCAGATATAAATAGAAAAACTCCAATTTTTTTGTTTCATTTGTAGATAGAGGAATGTTGATAATTTCCACATTAGAACAGTTTCATTAAATGGCCAAAGGAAAATATTGCATTTCACAAAAGAAAATATTACTGTAATATACACAAGATAATCATATGACCTACTGTTGGATTTTTCACTTCATTATACATAGATGGATCAGTTGTGTTCAGGGTGGTATGGCCATAGACTTCGCCTCATTATACAAAAGACTCTCAACACTTAGAGTTCTTAGCACAAGTATCTCCCCCAAAATATTACACTTTCACAGTATACCCACTTCTTGGTCTGCATGAGCCCATTAACATGCTCAGAGCTGGTTTAGAACGAAAAGATTTAGAGAGAAAGGATAAAAGATCAAAGTGCTTTTACATCATAGCTATCAAAATGGCTCATCCCTGTAATCTCAGGACTAGTGACACACATAGGAAGACAGCTGTGAGTCTGAGGCCACCTTGGAGTACATAGTGAGTTCAAGGCCAGACAGAGCTACTTAATGAGACCCTGCCTCAAAAAAATAAAGAAAAATAGAAAAAGCCTTAGAGTGGGAGCATAGACTGAAAAAAATAAGAAAGAGAAGTATTTGTCTTCCATGTAATAGTTACATGTATTTTTTACCACATACCTGTATTACTTTTAATATTATATTCTTGGAAAATTCAGTAAGAAATCCTGAAGATGTTATATTACAACTGAGAGCCAAAATGAAAAGAAAGGAAGTGATTGTTGTGACTCTTGAAACTTTTGGAAAATATTATTTCCTAAATAAGTGTTTACAATTATATTTTGGTAGGTCTGATTCCTTGGTTTAAGTAGAGTAAAAAGCACACTAAAATTATACCCAAAAGTTTTAGAAATAAAGAAGTTCAAAATGTATGAAGTTTTGTGAAAACTAAACAGATTTTCTTGAAACTATATATATATTTTTTTCAGTTAGGGACCACTGGAAATAGTAAGGGCTCAAGAATCTGAAGTTTATAAATGTAAAATGAAAATAAAGTATTCTATGTGATTATTATATGTATTTTACAGATAATTTCTTTCTGGTGCATTTTAATAATCATGAAATTACTATCAAAAACAACTTTTTTTCCAACCCTGAGAGTCACTGTAACAGACAATTTTATGTATCAACTTCATTGGGTCACATATACACAGTTATTGGTCAAGCACTATTCTAAGTACATCCTGAAGGTGTTTCTGGAGAAGATTAACATTTGAGTCAACAGACCAGGCAAAGTGGACTAAATCCTATTGAGACCAGGCCAGCCTGCCAGCTGAGGGCGTGGACACAATAAAAAGACATAAGAGAACTTAGCCAGTCTAACTGCTTTGGGCTGGAAAATCAAATTTTACCTGCTTTCACACTCTGAAAGATCCCCTCTTTTTGGACTAAGGCTGTCAGTTCCCAGTGGAACTATCACCTTGGCTCTCCTGGTCCTCAGGCCTTTAGGCTCCGTGACAGAACTACAGTATCAGCTCCACAAGGTCACCCTGCTTTTTGACTACAGATTATGGGACTAATCACTTGTCAGTCTCTACAACTGTGTGTGTTACTCTCTTACAGTAACTCTCTCACCCTCCCTCTCTCTGTTTTTCTCTTCTTATGCTTTTTCTCTACAGATTCCTAATACAATCATGAAATGACATCAAACTAAGAGAAATAAGTATCTGGTGTTTCATATATATGGCTTCTGCATTATCAAAATTTGGAAAGCCAAATAATACATCATTCTGAATAGAGTAATAGCCTTGCATATGAACTGCAAATGACACGAGGATGGACAAAGTGTGGCACAGCCTACTAGTTAAAAAAAGTAAAACTTTAAACTGACCATTATTTGCAGAAGGCTGATCATATATCAGGATTTTGCAAATGTCTTGAAAAATTTTACCTAAACCAAACCTAAATCACTTTTAATCTAGCATAGAACAGGATATAAAAACAACTTATAGAATACTTTCTCCAGAGAACAAACAGCCTGTTTTCTTAAGATTCACATGGGTGCCAGATTCTGATGCAATGACAAACTCCTGTACACACAGGCTTACATTTCCACAGAATCAACTCAAGTTCTTGGCATCAAAAGTAAAAAATAAATTAAAAAGGTATTAGAACAGGTTAAATCTCTCTAATGTGACAATTGTGAAGAGCAGCCACTTGAAGTAAAAAAAAATGACTATCAGAAAATCTTTCAAAAGTAAAAATAATATAAGTATTTATCATATACAGAATCATGCTCCTAGATTTTCTCTAATTGAAAAAAACTAATTTAATAATTTTGTGTTTACTATTAACAGAGATATAAAATAGAAACATAATGAAAATAAGTATATTTTAGTCACTAATAACGTTAAAGCTTTGAGTTTTGAACACTTAATAATAATTTCAAAATTAGTATGTCCTATAGCTAAGCAATTTGCCAAGATTTCTGTATTAAATTATTCCCAATGGGCAATGGTGGAAGTAAACAATGTATTTCATTAAAAAATTAAAATATTAAAGACATCTTCTAGGTCATAGTATACAATTACTAAAAGTCAAATTTTTAAATATAGTAAAGTAAATATTTGAACTTATGGCTTGAATATTTTTTCCAGTATCAAGAAACTCACTGCCACTGCTGTTCATTTTCTGAGAAACTACAAAAGTTGAATAATTGCTTAATTCATTCTTGATAAATGTTTTCATTAATTAAATGTACACAATAAGCACATAATACTAAAGTAGATATCCCATAGTTAATGTAGAACAAAAAGGAATCCTGAAAAGGAAGCATGAGAAGTCAAATTATTCCAAAAATTTTCTTGAAGAAACAATACTTTTATTCTTATTACAACCTATTCATAAGAGAATTTCAACTATAAAGCACATCTAAATGCTATTCTCATTATTTTAATCAATCTATAATATTGTTTAGGGTGTAGACATATAGTTCAATTAACTGATTCAAAAGATAAGCATTTAAAACATGTATTTTTAAAAAATTTAAAATGTAAAATTAACTTTTAAACTATTATGATATAGTAATATAGTACAGCATCCAAGACAAAGTGCTAAATAAAGTAATCAATGTATGCCCTTTTTTTGTTGTTTTTTGAGACAGGGCCTCACTTTGTAGTTCAGGCTGGCCCTGAGCTCACTATGTAGCCTAGGCAAGCCTGGTACTCAGCAATCCTCCTGCCTCTGTCTCCCAAATGCTGGGATTACAAGTGTGAGCCATCAGACCCAGCACTGTGGTGTGTGTGGTACTGATTGCTAGTGGATGTGAGTCACCACGCCCGGTACTGTTATATGTGGTTACCTGGGATTGAACTAGGGACCTTGCTCTTGCTAAGCGGGTGCCAGAACCACTGAGCTAAATCTCTGGTCCCAGTGTAAGCTATTTTTAAAATACATTTTCAAAGTGACATTAATGATTTTTCATTTTAAAAAAGAATGTTAAGTATCTTGAAAAATTGCATCTCTATGATATACTTTATATAATGCAATCATATCTGCAAAATGACTATGAATAACCTGATATTTTACATAATTAATTCTAAAAGAAAATCTTCTATAAACTGCAAATAAAATGAAGAGAAATTTAAAAATTGAACTTAAACCTGAAATAAATACTTAAAATATTATAAAACATCAAACATTATTTGCCTCTGATGAATGTACCACTAGTAAGTATTTTCCTCAGGTATGAATTTGGATCAGGAAGAAGGGAGCAGGGTTTGTAATGCAGGCAGCAGACTATGGGGATGCAGTTAAAGCAAGATTAGCCAATGTGAGCTATTAGAATAACAATGAAGCTAGGTGATGAGTACAGAGATGTTATTTTTGTATATGCTTACAGCCTCCCATAATTAAGAGTCAAATATATATATATATTGCAAAATAAAAGAGAATATACAAGATTTACTTCCTTGCAAAATTCACTGAATAATTCTTTCACAGAACCAACAATGAGCATTTCTTTTTTATATTAAAACCCCGTGTCATGCCTGATATAGATATCTACACAAACAATATACTACATATTAATATTTTTCATGAATGAATGTAGTGTTCATATATGTGATATATATTATATATGTAAATATACATATATAATATATATCATAAGGATTCTATACTGCATGCCATTAAAAGTATATAAATTTAATTTTAGCACGGAGGAACTGAAAAGAAAATATTATTGCATGAAGAATATGTACTTTTTCAATGCCTTAAATGCAACAATTCCTGAAACTAATAATTTCTTAGCTTCAAAAAATTGTTGAAGTCCTTACCAGTGACTTGGTGCATGTGGGAAATACGGCAGGTACATTTTGTACCCTTAGCAAACATTTTCCTTGCCAAGCTGTTCACAGGCCATCTGCTGTACCCCAAAGCAAATTACAAGTTACTGTTACTGACTTGTAAGTAACCAAGTTTATCATTTGTTGGAGTCATAACTGTTTGAATCTGAAATAATCTCCTAATTTTGTTTTAAAGGAAATTTATTTTAAGATGCCTCTCATTATAGGACAATCATATTTCTTTACACATGCATAACACATTTAAGCTAATGTAAGTGGTGACCTTCACAAAAGAATCAGTGGTCATAATATGCAATTATGTTGCAAATTTCAACACCTTATATAACTTAATAGACATAAAGTCCCGACACAGGCAACAAATTTAGGTAAAATTTATGAATTATTATAAAGTTTATAATAGTTTTATAAGTAATGTATTAAATATATATATATATAAATATATTATTTCTTTAATTTCATATCAGTGAAAGAAAACTTATTTTTCAAGAAGGTAAAAATCACAATTGTTGTAGATTACATTCTGCATCTAGTTTTGACTCTTCTTTGACTCTTTATTCAAAGGATATAAATTTAATCCCATTATGGTTAAAATAATTAAGCACTTGCTGAAACACTTTCTGAAACTTATTATTACACACATTTTGAATATATTTATATTTATAAAATATATTTTTATAAAATATATTTATAAAATTTATTTATTTTATAAAATATTTATATATATATTTATAAAATATATATTTAAAACACACACAAACTAACAAAAGGAAATTCCATATATCAAAATCATACTGTAAGAGTTAGTGAGGGAGTTAAGCCAAGCAGTCCATGAAAACATGGAGACCAAAGAAGCTAAAGAGTTACACAGACTTTTCTCTTCTTTGCAAAGCAACTGGATTATCACTTAACTAACCTGCACAATATTTGGGCCAGACACCAGCCACTTGTCAAGTTAGCTGCAAAATTTAATTAAAATCAGTCTTTTTCAGAGTGGGATAGGGGAATCTAATTTTGTACTTAAATGAATCAACTAACATAAACTTGGTTACTAGTCTTACAATCATAGAGTCTGCCAAAGATTTCTTTTAAGTCACAAACTAAAGTCCTTTGAAAATGAGATCAGAGCCCCAAAAATCTACGTGAAAGAATCTGATATAAGCAAAAATAGTAATAAAGTTAAGAACTATAGGGGAGTAGAATAGAGAATGATTTGGAAGAAATACACATATTTCCCAAAATCTTGCACCAGGTTATAAAGCCAGAAAATATGGAAGAGACATGGAAGATAAAATAAAAATCTATAACATATGTCTCATAATGAATAAAAGGAGAGAGCAGAAAATAGATGGAGAGACAAAATATACTCCAATTGTTGTAGAAAATGTGTCCTTGGAAAAGAGTAACTGTATATGAGAAATAACATCTCATAATTCTTATATGGAGATACATTCTCAGCATCATATTCTGGCACTCTTCTTTCACTTCTTCAAACTCCCTGAAGTTATGGCACAAGTAAATTGTGAATTACCTACAAACCACAGAATAATCATCCAATACCTAGCATAATAACAAGAGATGTCCAACAACTATAAGCTTATTGACTGTTATACTCTATTTCATCATTTTTTAAATGAAAGCACAAGGAGTCATGGATATATTGCATTTTAATATCCAGCATAGTAACATTTCTGCAGTTTTTATAACTTCATCCCTCCTGTCACCTTTAAAGGACAGGATATATAGTACAGCTACAGTCTTAACCCTCAATGGCTAAGAGCATATGATGGAACTCAGGAGTATAGAAAAAATGTGGGTAAACAATGTTCCATAAAGTGTTTATATATAAACAGAGATAAACTGGGTTTAAAAAGTGACCTCATTGTGCTGGGCGTGGTGGTCCATGCCTATATTCCCAGCATTTGGGAGGCAGAGGCAGGAGGTTGGCTGTGCATTCAAGGCTAACTTGGGCTGCATAATGAGTTCAGGGCCAGCCTGAACTACAACACTACAAAGGAGTGTTGTAGTGTTGAACTACAACACTACAAAGGAGTGTAATCCTATCTAAAAAAAACAAACAACAAAAAAAGTGACCTTATTTCATCTCTCTGTTCTTTCTCAGGCAGCCAGTAGAGAACACACCTCACCAAAACCAGGGAGTAAAGCTTGAAAAAGGAAGACAGTGGTTCTTGGGGTCCATCACAAAAAAGAGATAAAATCAGCATCTGAATTTATGGTAAAGAAAAGTACAAAATAAAGCTATAACCAGACACACAGAGAAATCATTCAAAGCCAAATGTTTTGTATTAAGAAAAGTCCAAGAGCAACTTATTCAAGAAAGGAGGTTGATAAATCGTTGCATGTTAGTTTGGAATTGATTCAGTCCTAAGTATACAGAACATTAAGCAACAAAATAAATATGACAATAAAAAATTGTACATAGAAGGCAAGATAACATAATCAAATTATTTTACAAGAACCTGTTGTGAAGATAATTTTATGACCATAATATAAACATTACATATTTTTCTAAATAAAATTACAATATAAGTATAGTTGAAAGTGAAAACAGAAAGTGAGTGTTGTGTATGATGGTAGTAGAATAACTAGTTGTACCTTTATGGTAGTTACTTGAATCAACCCTTTCAAGTTTCATTCTTCTACTTGGGGGAGACAGACAATGAAAAAGTCCACTTCCCAGTCTCTGTAGCCCATGTTCTGCTGCAGAACAGGTCCTACCAAGAAAGTGTACCCAGCAAAACATGGGAGGAGAATGGTCCTGTGTCTGCAGTCAGCACATAAAATCAGACAGACAGGGCCGGAGATTTAGCTCAGTGGTTCCGGCGCCTGCCTCGCAAGCACAAGGTCCTGAGTTCAATCCCGGTAACCACATAGACAAAGCGAGACCTGTCTCAGAAAAAAAAAAAAAATCAGAGTAGTGTTGCTACTGTAGCTACCGGGGTCCCGACTGTATGTTATACCTAAAAGGCTCAGGCTAAGCATTGAAGTGCAGAGTCTCTGCCCCTGGAAACACGCTTGTCTGCCTGATTTTCGTTTTTTTTTTTTTTTTTTTTGAGACAGGGTCTTGCTTTGTAGTTCAGGCTGGCCCTGAGCTCACTATGTAGCCCAGGCAAGCTTCAAACTCAGCAATCCTCCTGTCTCTGCCTCCTGAGTGCTGGGAGCCACCATGCCCGGCACTGTGATTGCTGGTGGGCCTGAGTCACCATGCCCAGCACTGTATGTGGTTACCGGGATCAAACTCAGGACCTTGTGCTTGTGAGGCAGGCGCCGGAACCACTGAGCTAAATCTCCGGCCCAACACTACTCTGATTTTAACTGTAACCAAAACATCATTACCTTAAATCATGCTGTGGAGATAGTTCTTAACTATTGTCCTACTACTTGGAATAATGTTATAATTTATAATATTCTTAATTATCCAAATGAAGTTTATTTCTTCTCTGAAGACTTACAGTGTTTTCTAAATTTTCTGTCCTCTAGCATGACTTAAAACATCTTTCCCACTACATGAGAAAGTAAATGATTCAGGTAAAACCAGGGAAATAATTAAGAAACAATTAGCAATGTAATTATGCTACCAAGAAATATGAAGGTACATTTCAAAAACTGGACAAATGATTCTCCTAACAAGGTTTTTAGAAATCTGACTCATCAAAAAATGGGTAAATTAGACATGTGTAATCCCATTACTCAGTGCCTGTAAACTCAGCATTGAGAAAGCTCAAGTAGGAAGATACCAGGAGTTCAAGGCCTGTCTAGGCCACATATAATAAACTCAGTGCTAGCAAAGAGAGAAAGAGGGACAGGGAAAGATACAGGGAGAAGAAGATGAAGAGGGGGAGAGGACAGTGGAGGGGGAGGGAAGGGAAGGGAAGGGAAGGGAAGGGAAGGGAAGGGAAGGGGAAAGAAAGGAAAATTTTAGGCAGCAATCACGATTCTTTCCAATGTCATTTTCTCTTCAGCTGTTTAGATAAAAACATTTGTACCACATCATTCAACCCAACCTTAAAGGCTCACATTCTACTTCCATTTTACAGTCCTGTACATGTTATAATTAAAAATTAAATTGGACTAAAACCATTAGTATTTTTACTACTACACTTAGCATTCAACTAAATCAATTTTTATAGACTTTTATAATTAACTTTGAGATATAATTTATATTATGTGAAAATGTATTCATTTTGAGTGTAATTTCATTAATTTTGAAAATTGTTTATAGTGGTATAAGAAACACCCCCAATAAAAAATTTTCTTCATGCCTCTTTACAATAAATCCACCCAACTCCCCATTCTGAGGCAACCACTAATTTGTGTTCTTTTACTAGGGAAATTAATTGCTACTTACAAGAGTTTGGTATAAATGGATTCATGTAGTATATACTTGAGCAGCTCTTGACCAAAAGACCTACTTATGACTTCTGAGGCAGAATCACAGGCAATTACAGAGGCTTTATCTTGCAGGACTCATAGGAGGAAGCTGCCCTTTCTGTACCAGACTCTGCCTACCCAAACCATGTGGGCTCTGTGAAGACACTTGCAGCCAAGCACTAGGCACTCCTGGCTAGCCACACCCTTATTCACGATTGCCTTCCTAGCTGAGGCCTTTTTATTTGAAGTCCTCTGTCTAGTCTTGGCTAAATTCTTCCTCAGAACCTCTTCCTCATCTTCTTTAACCTCTTTAATCTTGGAGTTGGGGTAGAGGGATAAGCCCAGCGTTGAGGGGTACCTCGAAGATGCTGCTTAAACTGACTTAGCAAGCAGCACTCTGCTACTTTCAACATTCCTACAGCCTTGTATTGCTTTGACATTCCCTTGACAATGAGATGGGCTGACCCACCTCTCAACCAGATGCACTGTTCCATGGAAACAATGAAATTGCAGGTTTCTCAGGCTTAGCCTCTTCCTTTTACCATCTCCCTTTTTATTTCCTTCTACTTTCTTTTTACTGTCATTAAGTCTTGAATGTTAATTCATTCTGGCTTACTATTTTAATTGGCTACCCTGGCACCTGGCAAGTAGCCCTCTAGCTCAATGGCCCCTCACAGATGTCAGTTATTGTGAACAAAGCAGTAATGAACATTAAGATACAAGCTATTTTACAAATATTTTCAATTGTCTTAGATAGATATCTGGGGCAAAATTGCTTCGTCATATTAACTTCATTAAAAACTGCCATAATGCTTTATTTTACATATCTATTAGCGATGTCAGAGAGTTCTAGATGACCCACAACTTCATTACTACTTTGCACATGTACACAGACAACTTGCAATGGCCTCCTTCCCATAGCTCCACTGGGCATTACTCAGGCAGGGACTCTGCACAGCCTCAGGCTCTGACCTTGTATTTTCACTAACCATTGCCCTAACAGAGGCATTACAGACAGCTGAGCCAGATAAAAATTAATATATAGTCAGAGAGGGACTGGGCTCTCAAGGAAGTTAGCAGAAAAAAATAGACATTAGAAATATGGCTGAAGGCATATCTGAAGATACAGATGCAATGGTCATGCCTCCCTACTCCCAGAAGGGATAAGCAGTACCTTGGAACTAGAAGCCCCTGGCCCAGGAAGTCCAGATAGGCATTAACCACCCAGGGGGGTCCCTACAGCATTTGGACCCATCCCATGTTCTTTCCACTTACTCTGCCACATGACCTGCTTCCCAACTGGACCAGGATTAGCTAAGTAGTTCTACTTACAATCCTATCAGTTGATTATAGTGTGACCTATGTTGTACCCATACTGTAACTTTACCACATAAATTACCCTGACAAAGGTAGCAACCCACTTCAAGGACCCCTACTGTCTCTCAGGAGCTATCTCTCAACAAAACTTTCCTTCTCTCTCCCTGGCTTCCTCTTTGATGTCTGTGCTTCAAGGCTGCCATGACCTGAGTATCTTTTGCTCTGCTATGCCCTTTTGCCACACTGTCCTACCTTGGAGCCAACCAACTATGGGCTAAAACCTCTACAAACCACAGGCAAAATAAATCTCTCTTTCTTTAAACTGGGGATTGTGACTGCTACTATGAAAGAGTCTTTCTTTGAGGGACAGCCACAAAGATCTCTTAAATGCTTTCAATAGTTCACCCATTATTTTGATAATAAAAATCTATCTACTTTGATTTAAAATCTTTATCTTTCATAGTCAATTTGACTTTGGGGAAGTGCCAGAAGTCACACGATACAAAATTCAATCAATAAGGTGAGTGAAGACACACCATAATCTTTTTGAGAGGCTGCCTTTCTGCTTTATAGTGTTTGGCTGTGGCATTAAACATATTTTTAATCACATCTTATAAAGACACATGAAAGAAATACTCATATCCAATATGCCGTCAAAGAATCATTGAAATGAAGAAGAAAATGGCTACACTTTGGAGGTGGTTTCTCTTCAAAGGGTTCATTGGTTGGAAACCTATTGTGATGACTGGTAAGGAACAGAAGCCCGAGGAGTCCAGCGGCAGGACTACACAGCAGGGGTGCTGTCTAGGACAGGAATGCTCCTCTCCTGGAATGAGGCGCTGAGAGAGGGAAGCTGGGTCCTCCTCTTTTAGGCCTCCAGTTGTGTGATGTGCTCTTGCTGCTAACTATGCTTCCCACACTGTGCTGTTTGACATGAGGTTGTGTAGCCAAGAGACCCTTATCCAGGCCCAGTCCTATGCTGTTTGGACTTTCGTCCTCCAAAGCTGTGAGCTAAATAAACCTCTTTTTCTTATAAGTACCAAGCTTCAAGTGTTTCATTATGTCCACAAATATGGAATACAGGAATTCAACAGAGACAATGGTAACAGAAAATAGTGTAGAGCAAATTCAAGAGATTTATTGCAAAAAGATCAGTTCACTATCTTGGAAGTGACAACCCCCCCTCCCTCCATGCCTTCGGCACAACTTCCCAGTGTGGACTGCTGTATGATGGGAATCTTATAACTCTTTTAGTACCAAAGTATGATAGATTACTCAGGTTAACAGTAGGAGTTTCTTATTTGTAATAGACTACTGAAGCCAGCTGGCAAAGCTATTTGCAAATCTTTGTGACTCCAAAATGAGTGATGTCATATTTTTAGCTAGAAATCTGCCATAGTGAGGATATCTATCTAAAAATAAAAGCATATGCTATAAATAAGGACTTTTTCTCAATTCCTGCCAGATAGTCAATCTTTTACCACTTACTAATGTAATAAGGCAAGAGGATTTTGAGTTTGAGACTCCTTTCGGCAACTTAGCAAAACTTTGTCTCAAAATGTTAAATATAAATTTTAAAAAGGGCAAGGGATGTAATTTGGTACTCCTTAAATTCAATCCTTAATACTGAGGGTGGAGGCAGAAGCTCAGAAATACCTGTGAAATAAAATGAAAAAATTAACATGTTGGCTAAGTGAAGGGGTAAGGTACTAAGGCAAATGCCCCACTTAAGATTTCTAGATCCTGCTTTGGAGTCAATAAAATGAGAACACTAGTTTGCTGAAGCAATAAAAAGATAGGACAAATGACATGCAAATGCACTGACTGAAAGTCTAGGGAAGACATCAGAAAAGTAACAGAGTAGGAAACTCTAAGCTCCAGATGAGCAGGAGTAAGTGAACCAACTTTGTTAGAGCTCTAGAAAAAAAAAAAAATATCTTCATGAAGTTAAAAAGAAAAAAAAAAAAGGAAAGGAAAGAAAGAAAGAAAAAGAAAAACTCACTTTCATGATCTGAAATGTTCCTCGCTTGCTCCTTCATCCCCCAAGACACTGGTGATCTTGTTTTCAAAGCAATTTCTTCCTTCCAACCACTGCAAACACCATGGACTTGACAAGCAGATAACTATGCACATCCATGTTAACCTGTCTGGGGAATACGTGAGGACAGAAATTACTGATGTGAAGAACTCCTTTCCACTTCACCTGACTTGGAACTCAAGTGGGAAAAGCAGAAAGCACTGCTTGCAAAAACTGTAAGATGATACCAGACCCACAGAGGCTCAGGGTTAGATGGAGAGTAAAGACATATGATAGACTGAGAAAGGACCAGAAGAGAATCATCAGACTCTGGAATATTAACCACATATGAAAGCAACCAAATATAGTGGCATATTTAAGCTACCACAGGTGGTACAAGGCATGCTCAGAAAAGAATTGAAAAGACAGACTGTCTCAGTACTCTTCTAGTTGCTGAGATAAATACCTGCCACCCAAAGCTAAACAAGGGAAGAGTTTATTTAGCTCACAGTCTACAGAGGTTTCAGTTCAAACTTGGTTGGCTACAAGGCAGGGTGGCTTGGCAGACATGCATCATAGAGAAGAAACAGTCCATAGTGAGTAGAGGGTAGCAAAGCAATCAAGGGACTATGGCAGACTTTTTTCTGCCCCTTTTATAATTCATCTAAGCTACCAGGAATTAGGGCAGTGACAAAGCAATCAGTGGACTGATTTAGTATTCACTCTCCCTTAATCCTAGCACCCTTAACCATAGTATTGGCTCACAACGGCAATCACATTCTTTCTCTGAAAAAGCCCCATCTATGACTATATGAGGCTTAGGGTGGACATCTAGACACAAACCAAAACAAAAGACCTTAAGCTTTCATATTAGGCTGATTCCTAGGCTTGGACAAAGTGACTCCTAGGTTCAGAGGAACCACAGCTAAAATCTAAAAAAGCATCCACACACAGAAGCAATCTACAAGACGGGAAGTCTCTGGTATTGAAGTAAACATCTATTAAACACTGACTATAGAAGAGCTAAAGGAACAGACTTCAACAATCAACACAAAGCATAATATGCAAAAATAATATGGAATACGTAGGACGATAGCCTTCAACAACAACAATAGGTAAAAGACCAGCATAAAAGTCTCTGTGAAGATAAACAAAGCAGTACTAAGCACATGAAAAGATCTTCAATGTCACTGGCCACTAGAGAAATCTAAATCAAAACTACAGTGAGGTTATTATTTAAGCCCAACAGAACGGCTACTAGCAAGAAAATGAAAATGCTAAACAATGGCAAATACGCAGAGAAAACAGAACATTTGTGTATGGCTAAAAGCAATGTAAAATGACGAGAAATTGGTATACATTGTGAAGCCCCTTATATGAGTTACACAACTGGAAAATTAACAGAGACAGAAAGTAGAACAGAGCTTACCCAGAGATTGGGGAAGAATGAATGGAGAGAGAGTGAGCAATATGGACAGACTCTTATTTGCAAGGTAGGCACCGTATCACTTGAGCTAAATCCCTGGCCCTAGTCTCTTATTTGCAATGGTGAAAATTTTTAGAAATAATGGTGCTAGCTGAACAATATGGTGAATATACTTAATGTCACTGAGCTATTCACTTTAAAATAGTTAAAATGGTAACTTTTATGTTACAGGTATCTTATGATACATAAAAGTTATGTATCCTTCCTTGTGGTTAATAAACAATATTTTAATTATTTTACATGAAGGTGCACATACACACACACTGAGAAAATTAGAATGCTTTAAAATGGCCTTGCTGAGTGTGGCAGCATACACATCTGTAATCCCAGCACTTGCGAGGCTGGGGTAGGAGGATCACTCTGAGTCTGAGGCCAACCTGGGTTACATTATGATTCAAGGCCAGCATGAACTACATAGAGAGACCTTGTCTCAAAAAATATTTAAAAAGCCCCATCCTTGATATATACCTGCAGGAATTAAAGTCAGCATGCTATAGGGATACCTGCAATACAACTGTTGACTGTGGCACAAATCACAATAGCTAAGATACGTGGGTGTCCAAAACATACAAATAAAGGAAATGTGGTATAAGCACACAATGGAGTATTATCTGGCCAAAATGAAAATGACATTTTTGTCATTTGCATGACAATGGAAGGATCTAAAGCTCACATGTTGAGCAAAATAAGCCAGACTCACAAATATTACATGAGTCATCTAAAAATATGACACAGTACAATGGAGGTTATTAGACATGAAGAAGGAATGAGGAGAAGGCGATCAGCTGTAAAGCCAGGTAGTGGGAAGATGGATTTGAACAAACTATATCATATACAATGAACCCTGCAAAATATGTTGAAGCAAGGGGATAACGGGTAGGAGAAAATTATCAAAGTATTTTATATGCATGTACAAATCTGCTAAAGTGAAATCCATTAACATGAACAACCAATATGCACTATTAAAAAAATGTGGAACAGTTTGGGATATAGCTCAGTGGCATACAGCCTGTCTGGAAAGTGTAAGATCCTGAGTTCAATCCGTGGTTAAAAAAAAAAAAAGTAAAACAAAAAATATTTTTTTATATAAATCAAAAAAATCGAAGAAACAGGGGGCCGGAAATTTAGCTCAGTGGTTCTGGCGCCTGCCTCGCAAGCACAAGGTCCTGAGTTCGATGCGGTAAACACATACAATGCTGGGCGTGGAGACTCACACCCACCAGCAATCAATACCACATACCACAGTGCCGGGTGTGGTGGCTCACGCCTGTAATCCCAGCATTCGGGAGGCAGAGACAGGAGGATTGCTGAGTTCCAGGCTTGCCTGGGCTACATAGTGAGCTCAGGGAAAGCCTGAACTACAACGTGAGACCCTGCCTCAAAAAAAAAAAAAAAAAAACCTCCAATAAACAAAAATATGGCCTCAGACAGGTGGTTTCCAAATTGTGTGCAAAGGCATTCTCAAGTAATACAGCAAACATATATCTTAAAATTTTATGAGAAACAGTGACATCTATTGAACATTGTGTGAACTACTAGGTCAAGAAGTCAATGTACCAATAAAGATTAGAAAAAAGAAGGTTTACTTTAGAACATTAAGTCTCACTACTTTCTTTCAGTGATTTCATATCATTATAAATCTGTTTTCAGCAGTTATTGAAATAAGAGGCATGTATTACACCTAATCACTACGGAATAAGACAGGGTAGTTTAGAAGCAGTATGGGCAACATCAAACTAATACAAAGGCAATATAAAAAATCATTTGAGGGGCTAGGGATCTAACTTAGTGGTCCCAGCATCTGCCTGGCAAGTGGAAGGTCCCAAATTCAATCTTCCGTACCACATACCACAATGTTGGGTGTGATGGCTCATGCCTGTAATCCGAGTACTTGGAAGGCAGAGGCAGGAGGATTGCTGTGAGTTTTTGGCTAGCCTGGGCAACATAGTAAGTTCAGGGCCAGTTTGAACTACAAAGTGAAATCCTGTCTCCAAAAAAAAAATCATTTGGGAATTACTGGTGTAAGAATTCAGCAAGTGGAGAAAAGATGGTTGAGCAGAGTGGAGAAAAGATGGTTGAGTAGAGATGTCTGCCATGCTTCTATCAAATGAAAGGCCCTATGGAAGTCAATGTGGAGATTCCTAAAAAACCTAGAGGTCTCATTTGACCCTGCTATTGCTCTGCTAGGAATATACTCAAAAGAAATAAAAGAATCAGATCATAGTGACATATGTATACCCATGTTCATAGCAGCTCAGTTGTGATAGCTCAATCTTGGAAACAACCCAAATGCCCACCAACTGGAGACCGGATAAAGAAAATATGATTTTTCTATAAGCTATTACACTGCCTTAAAGAATGATAAGTTTGAGTCATTTATACTCAAATGGATGTACCTTCAGGACATACTCATAAGTGAAATAAATAGATCATAGATGTGTAAATATTGTATCTGTTCTCTGGTATGAGAAACTGAAGATGTTAATCAGCTCTACATTGTATAATGGATATTTTGAAATAGAAAACATTCAAAAGGAAATGTGGTGGAGGGGTGAGTAATGAGGGATAAAGAAAAAAGCTGATGGTAATAAAAAAAAAGGGAAACAAAGCTTATGTATTTCGGGGGTGAAGGGTTGTGGGATGGGTAGGGAAATGGGAAAAATGAGAATTAAATAGTGTCATATACTGGTACAAATTCCCAATACTGAGTGCAACCATGAAGTGTATATAAATTGTCCCAATAAAGATAAAAATATATTTAAAAACAAACAAAAAACCTCACTTCATCCACAAAGGCATATAATAATGAAATGAAGAGATGGGAAAAGATACATCATATATACCAAAAACCAAGAGAAAGGACAAGTAGCTATACATACGTCAAATAATACTAAAAAGAAACTAAGAAAGTTCCTGTATAATGATGAAAGGGTCAATTCAGTACGAGAAAATAACAATTGTTAAGTGGTAAGCCTTGGTTCATGGACTTAATTCTTTCTACAGTTCTGGTTGCAAACTGAATTGGATGAGAACAAAATAAAATTCAATGGTTACATTTAATGTTGGCCTTACAGGAAGTTTGATTCAGTCCTCATCCAGTTTGTTTTGTGACCAGCATCGTGGAAAGAACTTGGTTTGTGAACCATGGTATCACTGTAAATATATATTCACCAAATGCTGGAGCAACTATATAATACAAAAACTGTTACATCTAAAAGACAAAATTTCTAATAGAATGACAATAGTTGGGATATTCAATTCCCCTACTTTCACCATGGATAAGTTATCCAGAAAAAAAAAAAACAAAAGCATTTCAATAAACTGCACAATCAACACAATGGACCTAATGTATTTCCACAACATTTTATCCAGTATCTGCAGAATATGCATTCTTCTTATCAGTATATGAACATTCTCTAAGACAGACCATATGGTTGGAACACAAAATAAGTTTCAACAAATTTTTTAAAAGTCAAAAGCATAGAATATATAATTTTTTACCACAATGCAATAAAACCAGAAATCATCAACAAATGGAACTTTTGTTAGTATACATGGAAATGGAAATTATACATCATTCTCTTAGACCAATAGATCAATGAGGAAATCAAATGGAAATCTGAAATCCTGAAATACATGAAAACATACTAGAACCTATGGAATAAATAAAAAGTACTCCAAGAAAAAGGTTGATAGTGATAAGTGCCCTAATTTAAAATATTGCTTTCGAGTAAACAATCTAGTACTACAAATAAAGGAACTAGAAAGTCAAACTCAAATAGAAAATTATTAGAGGAAAATAAAAAAAACCCAGATGAGAGCAGGAAATACACAAAAGAAACAGTTAAAAATACAAAAGGTCAGTGAAACACAGTTGGTTTTTTGAAAAACAAAAAATAAATATTACCTAGACTAACTGGATAAAAGAAAGAAGATCCTCCCAAAAGTAAAATCAGAATAAAAAGGGGACACTACAATTCATGCCAAGGAAATACAAACAATCATGAGAAACTGCTTGGAACAGCTATACATCAATGTATTGGAAAACCTATAAGAAATGGATAGCATACATATAATTTATGAAAACTGAATCATCAGGACACAGAAAACCTGGACAGACCAATGACAAGTAAACTGACTGGATCAATAATAAAATGTCCCCCCCCCAACACAAGTCCAGGACCAGATGGCTTCACTGCCAAATTTAATAAAACTCTCAAAGGAGACCTATTACCAACTATTCTCAAACTATTCTGCAGAATGGAAAGGGCGAGAACTCTTCCAACTTCACTTTATGAGGTCAGCATTATATTGGCACCAAAACCAGGTAAGAACACACACACACACACACACACACACACACACACACACACAGAGCAATACTCTGGATGAATATAGGTGCAAAAATTATCAACAAAATACTAGCAAATCAAAGTCAACAGTACATGAAATATTATATACCATGAGCAACTGGTATTTATCCAAGGAATTCAGGGATGGTTCAACACAAGTAAATTAATAAACAGATCAAATTATTACACTGAAAGAAAATATATGAGCATTTCAATAGATGTGAAAAAACATTTGATAAAATTCTGCATCTTTTTATGATAAAAAATCCTAAAAGCAAATATAGAAGGAGCATTCCTTAAAACAATAAAGACAACAGATGACAACCTACAGTCACCATCAGAGTAAATGAGTAAACACTCACGTCCTTTCTTTTATAAAGAGAGACAATACACAGATGTCCACCTTTACCACTTGTATTCAGTATAGTAATGGAAGTCTTAGCCAGAGCAATAAGGCAAGAGAGGGACATAAAGGGCATTCAAATAGAAAAGGAAAAAGGAGGGCTGGAGATTTAGCTCAGTGGTTCTGGTGCCTGCCTTGCAAGCGCAAGGTCCTGAGTTCAATCCTGGTAACCACATACAATGTTGGACGTGGTGACTCACGCCCACCAGCCATCAATACCCCATACCACAGTGCCAGGCGTGGTGGCTCACGCCTGTAATCCCAGCCCTTGGGAGGCAGAGACAGGAGGATTGCTGAGTTTGAGGCTTGCCTGGGCTACATAGTGAGCTCAGGGCCAGCCTGAACTACAAAGCGAGACCCCGTCTCAAAAAAAAAAGA
>PVIC010025630.1:0-25169 GCA_004025085.1 Thryonomys swinderianus
CCTCCCTCCCTCCCTCCCTCCCTTCCTTCCTTCCTTCCCAGGTCTCACTTGTAGCCCAGGCTGGCCCTGAATTCACTATATAGCCCACACTGGCCTTGAACTCCTGCCTCAGGCTCTTGAGTGCTGGGATTGACAGGTATGCAGCACCATGCCCAGTTTAGTTTTTGTTTTGATTGTTTGCTGGGGTGTTTTTGATGTTATTTGTTTTTTTGAGAAAGTCTCACTATGTATTCTAGTCTGACCTTGAACTCACAGTGATCCTTATGTCTCATGCTCCTGAGTGCTGGGTTTACAGGCATGGGACACCACACCTGGCTAGTTTTTGTTTTGACACTCAGTTTAGATAAACTGCCCAGGCTGGCCCTGAATTTGTGGTCCTCTGCCTCAGCTTCCCAAGTTGTTGATAATACAGGTGTGCACCATGATGCCCAGTTGGAATAATTTTCTTTATATTGAAGATTTTCTCCAAAGTTAAAAAAAAAAATTGAATTCCGGTCACCCACTGGTGCCAACTCTACCTGACAGCACTTTGGATGGCTTGTGGCTAAGGGACCTCTGTACACAATAATGGTAGATGAAATAACCCTCTCTTTTATAAATGTCAACTCTCGATAAGATATTCCTCTCTAAGAACATACAAGACTAGTTTTCAAATCTTGGACATTGGCCTTCCAGACAGATTTTTAGAAATACATTATAGAGAAGTTAAAATCAACCCTATTCTAAAAGCAAAATGGCTCAAAAAGGAAGTTAAAATGTTTGTTCAATTGACTTTCAGCTCTGCTTAATTAAGTAGAGCACTACAGAGATAGAGCATGGAGGGAGATCACACATCCCAGGCCCTCCTGGGCCACTGAGGGAGATCCTGTCTCCTAATCCATGTGCAGGGTGAATGGTGGTAGAGATAGCTTGGAGCCCCGAGGGTTTGGTCCCTGGTACCACTCCCCAACATACGAAGTACTCAGAGCAACAAAACATCTAAACTAAACACAAGCTTTAAATTCTGTTTCAATTATTGTTGACAAAATTTTATTTATTTATTTGTTTGTTTGTTTGTTTGTTTATTTATTGGGCAGGGTCTCAGTTTGTAGTTTAGTCTGGCCCTGAGCTCACTATGTAGCCCAGGCAAGCCTCAAACTCAGAGCAACCCTCCTGCCTCTGCCTCCCAGGTGCCATGATTACAGGCATGAGCCACCACACCCAACACTGTGGTGTGTGGTACTGATTGCCGGTGGGCATGAGTCACCATGCCCGATATTGTGGTATGTGGTTACCGGGGATCAAACTAAGGACCTTGTGCTTGCTAGACAGATGCCAGAACCACTGAGTTAACTCTCCAGCCCAGATGAAAATGTTTTAAAGATGTAAAGAATGGCCACCTTGGGTTGGGGATTTAGCTCAAGTGGTATCACACCAACCTTGGATGCAGAAGGACCTGAGTTCAATTCCCAGTACTGCACCAAAAAAAAAAAAAAAAAAAAAAAAAAAAAAAAAAAAAAAAAAAAAAAAAAAAAAAAAAAAAAAAAAAAAAAAAAAAAAAAAGAAAGAAAGAAAAAGAATGGCTACCCTGCACCTTGGGAAATTTATTGTCATCTTTCTAATGATAGTTCAGGATTCTGTGGTTTTGGTGACATATTAGTAGATATAAACTATGATTTTACAGGATTATAGAACTATAACTGTGGGCCAGTTCAGCTTTTGTTGCTAGCTTGTTTATTTGCTTTATTATTACTATTTTTGAGTCAGGATCTTTGAGTCATAGTTCAGGGAGGCCTTAAACTCACTTTGATCCTCCTGCCTCAGCCTGCCCATTGCTGGGATTACAGGCATCTGCAGCTTCGGGAGGCTAGCTTCTTAGAAGACTAAAGACCCCGTACAAAGTTAATTTCTGTTTTCCTTCACTCTCTTGAAAATTGAGTACCATAACAATGAAGCAATCAAGCCTCTCCCTCTTCTTTCAAGAAAACAGGATATGCTTTCGGCTGGGGTTGGTGGTGGATTCTTTTTTCCCTACTGAAGGGAGTCACGGACTGGGGAGGCACCCAGCAGATGAGCCGGGGAGGAAAGTCCCAAAGCACCTGCAGCCCTCACCCACCTCTGGCTGCTTTCACTTCTCCTGGCTCCCATCCCAAAGCACAAGTGCTTCCCAGACCCAGAGGGAACAATTTAAATAGGACAGGAGCCAAGGAACTGGGACTTC
Source organism: Thryonomys swinderianus (assembly GCA_004025085.1). NCBI lineage: Eukaryota > Metazoa > Chordata > Mammalia > Rodentia > Thryonomyidae > Thryonomys > Thryonomys swinderianus. Next base: position 2,201 of record PVIC010025630.1, read on the forward strand.
TTTCCTTCTTGGGGGTGGCGTCAGAGTGACTGAATGGCTGTGTGGCTGGAGGGGTTGCATGGTGGGGCCACAGGCTGCTGGCCTCCCTGGACAGGACAGGGGTGGGCGTAAGAGCAAGCGGATATGAGGGCTTGGGCGTTGTAATTTGTTTTGTCTTGTCTCTTGAGGACACACGTGCTGTTGTAGGGTCATGGTGTGTCAGGGAAGCAGAGCCACAGAAGAACATGGTGAAGGATGCTGCTGTGTGTGCCTTAGGGGTTGGTGGAGGCTTTGTGGTATTTTTAATGTTTGGCTATGTACACAGATAGCGTAGTTATCTGGAGCTATGAGTGGCTGAGGCACCTTAGTGCCTTAGCCTGACTTCCTTTAAGACCTTGAGTATTTCACACAATAAAATCTTAGGTCATTCCTCTATTAAGATGGGGTTGCCAAAACATACCTGTTTCAAAACCCATATTAATGAGATATACATAGAACTATGTTGGACATGTTGGGTTGTGTTGTTGTTTTTCTTGTTTTTTGTTTCCTGGGTGGTGGTACTGGAGACTGAATCCAGTCAGTAAGGCTATAAGTTACCCATGCTGGGCTCAAACTATGGTGCCCAGGCAAGCCGCCACGAACTCAGCAATCCTCCTGTCTCTGCCTCCCAAGAGCTGGGATTACAGGCTTGAGCCACCATGCCTGGCACTGTGGTATGTGCTATTGATTGCTGGTGGGCATGAGTCACCATGCCCAGCATTCTTTGTGGTTATTGGATCGAACCCAGGACCTTGTGCTTGCGAGGCAGGCGCCGGAACCACTGAGCTAAATCTCCGGCCCCTTGGGTGTGTTTTTAAATTGAAGTCTTCTTTTTTGTTTCATGACTGATATGGATGATAAGAACTTAGTTTTAAAGGTTTATTTTTTAAATTCAGGAATTATATAGCAGATCAATTGTTCATTCTTCACACCTATCAAGAAACTTTGACTTTGAGGTTCTTCAAGCTTGACTCCTCCCCAGCCCTGTGTATTAGATTTTGGGGTGTTTAGTTTGAGAATCTTTTTTGGGAAGAAGAATCCTTCTTCCCCATCCTTTAGATGGTAATTACCAGTGGTAATTATGTCTTTCATTTTTTTGTCTCTATTTTTATTTTCTTCACCCAGGGAGAATGTCAGAAGTGGCTCCTTTTTGGGAGAAGGGAGACCCGTTTTGAGGATCCCAGTCTTAAGCGTTAAGCTCACACAGTGACTCGCAGCGAGATGGGGGCTCCCAGGACTTGCCTGTCTCCTTCCCAGACTGCTGCAAGATGCCATGCAAACTAATGTGCTGACTGTTCGCTACGGCAGGATCCATGTATAAGAGGACAATTTGCAGTGGAGGTTGAAGTAACAGTAGTTTTAGGAAGAGACTGAGAAGCCTAGATCATGCAGTCCATTTCTTCCTATTTAACTTTTGATAGATTTGCACAGAGTTTATTGGTTGCATGAATTATTTCAGAGCACCATGTAATTACGTGGACACAGCAGAAACATTATTTTTGAGGTTTTATTTTTCTTTTCTCTATGGTACTCAGGATCAAACCCAGGAGTACTTTATATTCTTAGACCTCTTCATTTTCTATTTTGAGATAAGATCTTGCTTAGTTACTCAGGTTGGGCTTCAAATTTGTGATCTACTGTTCTTGCTTCAGCCTCCCGGGTGCACCAGTGTGCCCAGCTTTGAGTTTTCATTTTGTTTTTTGAAGCAAGGTCTCACTATGTAGCCCAGGCTGGCCTCAAACTAATAGTGATCCTCCTGCCTCAAGCTCCCGTGTTCTGGGATTACAGGCGTGGCTAACATGCTCAGTTGAGTTAGTTCTTAAGTATTACAATGTCTTTTTTCTTTCCTTAAATTTATCCACCAATTTTTTCTCTCTTTACTTGTTTTAAGCACTCTAGATCTGAAAACGAAATATTCCCTTAGAGTATATGTGATGCATAGAGTATATGTGATGCATAGATATATCCCAGCTACTACTGGGATGGCCGTTTCATATTGAGTTTCCTCTTCAGTAGATGTATAGCATCTCAGCTACGTATAGACATCACAGTAAGTTTCAAAGCAATCATCCACCCTCCACTGGAAACAGATAGACCAGGTCAGTGGTGGGTAGGTGGCAGCCCTGAAGTTGACCAGTGTAGTTTGCACTTTTGACCCAATCCTCTTTACCAAGTGGGAGGAGCCAGCCAGTACTGTGGTCCTGGGCTAGGATAAACTTGTTCTTTTAAACAAGTGTGTTAGTTAGAAAAAGCAGCCAAGGATTCATATGTAGCATGACTTGAAAAGCAAAAGACCATAGCACCAGGCCAGGTTTGTGGTTCCTCTGTGAAAAGCTTTCTTTTTAGTCATATCTGCTGTTGGGAGAGTAGTGTAATGATAAGCAAAATGTCTATGGACAGGAACTATCTAACTCAGAAGTGAAAAGCTCCAGAGTCTGGACTCTGTTTAAAGACCTTAATCCTGCACCAGACACCTGATTTTCTAGGGTTTTGTCCTGTTTTCTTGGATGTGTGGTTCAATCACTTCCAACATCCACACAGAGACTTTTGGGTCCTGGTATAGAGCTTGGGTCACATATCTCCTGGGACCTTGGAGACTGACTGGCTTTTAAAAGGCCTCTGGTGATGTGAGATGGATGTGAGATGGATTCTGAGAACTTTCTGATTCTAGGGTATGAGCCTAGAGTGGATACCCACTCCTCCTGGCTAGATCACATCTTTAGTTCTGTCCAATTTAGGAAGTAGGGAAATGTACCCTGGATGAGAACCTCAGGGAAATTCCTAAGTAAGCTGATAGCATACATCCTGAATTGCTGGCCTTAGGTCTTGAGATTTTCATGTCTAGAACCTAGAGGCAATTCAAGAGCTTCAGGTCCAGGGCCAGAGATTTAGCTCAGTGGTTCCAGCGCCTGCCTCACAAGCACAAGGCCCTGATTCAATCCGGTAACCACATACAATGCTGGGGGTGGTGACTCACGCCCACCAGCCATCAATACCACATACCATAGTACCGGGCATGGTGGCTCACGCCTGTAATCCCAGCACTCACCTGTAATCCCAGCACTCGGGAGGCAGAAACAGGAGGATTGCTGAGTTCAGGGCTTGCTTGGGCTACATACTGAGCTGAGGGCCAGCCTGAACTACAAAGGGAGACCCAGTCTCAAAAAAAAAAAAAAAAAAAAAAGAGCCACAGGTCCATAGATTCTGCCTAAACTTTATGTTATTTGGAGTCCTTGCTACCTGGAACTGGTGAAGAATCGAGCTATGGTTTAAAGATAAGTAAAGCTGGGCCAAAATGTTGACATTCCTTCAGATTATGTAAAGGTGAAGCCCGGCATGGTGGTGCAGTCCTGTAGTTCCAGCACTTTGGAAGGCTGAGACTGGAGGATAGCAAGTTCAAGTCAAACCTGGGCAACTCTGTGAGACTGTCTTAAAATTTAAAAAAAGGGGGCCAGAGGATTAGCTCAGTGGTTCTAGCGCCTGCCTTGCAAGTGCAAGGTCCTGAGTTTGATACCCAGAAACCACATATAATGCTGGGCGTGGAGACTCATGTCCACCAATAAACAATACCACATACCACAGTGCCAGGCGTGGTGGCTCATGCCTGTAATCCCAGCACTCGGGAGGCAGAGACAGGAGGATTGCTGAGTTCAAAGCTTGCCTAGGCTACATAGTGAGCTCAGAGCCAGCTCAAACTACAAAGCAAGACCCTGTCTCAAAAATAAATAAATAAATAAATAAATAAATAAATAAATAAATAAATAAATAAATAAATAAATAAATAAATAAAAATAAAAAGTAATTGAGTGCAAAAACCCTGGGTTCATTCCCCAGTGCTGTAAAATAACAATGACAGCAAAAATACTATGTAAAGAGAACTATTGCTGTGAAACTATCTTAACCCATTCAGGCTGCAATAATAAATTACCACACACTGAAAGCTGGGTGTAGTGGCACGCCCTGTAATCCCAGCACTGGGGAGGCTGAAGTAGCCTGGGTTACATACCAAGATGCTAGCTGCAATCTTTTAGTTGTAAACACCACTGCACTTGGATCAGCCCATGTAAAAAATTTTAAAAGAAAAATAGAGCAAGTACCTTATAAACCACAGAAAGTCTGAGAAGTCCAGGATTGGAGCCTTGTAAAAGGGCAATACCCTTCGTTAGGAGGGCTCTGCCCCTGTGCTTTTGTCGTCCCAACAGTCCTACCTCCTGTCCTTCTGGGGTTAGCTGTAGCACAGGAATGTGGGCGGGAACGTTCCACCACACAGCGGTGGTGGAAGGCTTATCCTTGGGCGGTGGACAGATAGGCAGGTGCTAGAGAAAAGAGCATGTCCAGGTTGCTAGAGATGCTCACTGGGTAATCCTCGCCATGGCCAGGGTGCCTGGGTTAGATACGGTGGGCTGCAGGTGAGAATTTTGCCAGGGATTCCGGAAGTCAGTCTCTTGTGCATTAGAAGAGCTTGTGTGTCAACTGTCTCTGCACCATGACAAGTTCCAGGAAGAGGTGGCCATCTTGTTCTTACTGCACGGCCCTGTCCAGGGTGCTTACGGGTACCCAGGGGCTGGGTCTGAGCAAGCGTTTCCTGGAGTGGAGAGCCCTCGGGCCCAGGCGGGGTGGGATGCTGCATGTCTTCATCTGCCCTGTAGTTTCTTGCTCAGTGATGTCAGTTTCCAGCACGGAGTTCGGGCAGTGCCGGCCTGAGCCCAGCGCCTGGGCGAGGTATGTGGGGCAGGTGTGAGCGCAGCTGACCACACTCCCTGGCAGTGGGTTACACGGCAACTGACCACCCAGCTTCTGTTACCCCAACGTCATGGGCACAGTGTGGCAATGGCAGAAACCTCCTTTGGAGCACTTTTCAACCCACCCCTCAGAGAAAGACACTATTGTTGTATTGTTTTTATGTGCAGGCCTGGAGGAGTAATTTTTTCCAAAGGAACAAATTTCCGTTCGTAGTCTAGAAAATCCGAGTACTTAACAATCATGATTCAGAAGCCTTTTCTGCATGTGCACTCAAAGTTTGGTTGTACACGGCTGTAATCCCAGGTGCTTGGGAAACTGAGACGGTATTGCAAGTTAAGAACACCCAGGGCAATTTAGCAAGACCCTGTGTCAAAATAAAATTTAAAAGGGTGGTGTTGTAGTCAGCGGGAGACTGTCCCTGATTTGGCCCTTAGTAGTACTAGGTATACACACACACATACACGTGTGTGCGTGCGCACGTGCACACACACACACACACACACACACACACACACACACAAGGACCTGTGGCTCAGTGCTCTGTAATTCCAAAGCTAAATTTAGTTTGGCAAATTAGTATTTTGCATCCTTGCCAAGGGTAGCAAGAATTTCCCTCTGACACTATGAGAGATGAGGAGAAGTCATTCATCCTGGGGAGAAAATGAAGAAACTATACCAGAAAGTTAGATCAGGTCCCAGGTGTCTGTTTGGGATGGGTGAGGGTGGAGGCGTTGCTTTTGCCTGTACTCACAATGTGTGTAGTGTTTTAAAATATTCTGCTCACCCTGTGTTTCATTACCAAAACAATCCATAGTCTCCAAAGGGTGGCAGATGTTGCGGTGTGAAGACAGAGGCTTGATTTGCCAACTCTCAGAGTGTATTGAGTTTTTTCTTCTGGGGAGATTGGCGTGATCCCCAGGGAAGCCTGGACCACGAGCTTTCTAGGCCTGGTGGTTGGAGGAGCTTAAGAGGAAGGTGTGTGAGTGTGTGGGGGGTAGAATAACACTTTTCGAGCACCACATGCCATGTCCCTTGCTTTACCTCCACTGTCTGACTTAATATTCGCAATCACCCACCGTTATTTTCAAAAGATGCTTCTGGGCCCCTGGGGTGGTAACCAGCCAGAGGCTCTGCAGCTCGGGAAGGTCAGGCAAGTTTTCCCACCTGGCCCTCCTTTTACTAAACCTGTGCGGTAGCGTCTTGCTACTCAGTCTGCTCTAATGAACCACAGTATCCCTGTCACCCAGAGGATGGTAAAACTGGAGCATCCTGAGTCCCATCTCAGACTTACTGAATCAGAATCTGTGTTTTAATAAAATTCCCAGTGCTGGGCAAGGGGCAGGGAGGGGTTAGCTCGGCAGCACCTCACCTCCTTTGCAAATGTAAGGTCCCTAGTTTGGTCCCTGGTACTGCAAGAAGAGAAGAAAGAAGGAAAAAAAAAATCCCCAGTGCTTCCTGTGCTTGTGTGAGACAGCTCCACCCCCTAGGACTGGAAGGAGGAAGATCCGCCAGTCACACTGTAAAGGCCACAGGACAGACATCAGCAGTGCTGACACTGAGATACCCTGCTCCGGTTGTCTGTGTCTAGAATTCACATCCTGGGACAGGATCTGTAGCTTCAGATGTTTGCAAGTCTCATGCAGCAAGTGGATGTGACAAGATGTTACAAATGGTAACGTACTGTGCAGATGTAAATCTTTTTATTGGGATTTGAAGAGAGCACAAGATCTTGAACTGAACCACGGACAGTTTCCACTGGCCTTCTGAGAGTATCTGGCTTTAGTACCAAAAATGCAACTGAAATGTTTTGCAGCAAGTGCTGAGAGCCCCCCAGGAGGGTGCTCCAGATGCCGCCCAACCCCAAGCCTGGGAGCACGGGGCGCCTTCCGTGTGACTTGCTCTTCAGACCTGCCAGCCTTCTGTCCTACCTTTCACTGCCCAAGCATGCGGTGCTGGGTCAGCTGTGCCACCTGGAGGCTAGGGGAGGGAAGAAAAGGAACTCCGTGCTGCGAAGGGAGGCAGAGAGACTTGCCCTGCCACCCCCACCCCCCGCTGCTCCTCTTTGCTTACTCAGCTCCTGAATCCCATGGGACACCTCAGTACCCCCTTGGCTGCCCTTTCTCTCCTTAGATTCAGGTCCAGGACACATGAACTGCTTCCTTCCACCTCTTTTGCCTTCCTTCCTTCCCTTTTCTTTTTTCCCTCCCCTCCCCTCCCCTCTCCTCCCCTCCCTTTCCTTTCCTTTCCTTTTCTTCTTTTTTCTTTGAGACAGAGTCTCCCTTTGCAGTTCAGGCTGGTCCTGAGCTCACTATGTGGCCCAGGCAAGCCCCAAACTCAGCAATCCTCCTCCCTGTACCTCCCGAGTGCTGCCGTCAAAGGCGTGAGCCACCACACCTGGCATTGTGGTGTGTGGTACTGATTGCTGGTAGGAGTGAGTCCCCACACTCAGTATTGTTGTATATGGTTCCTGGGGATCGAACTCAGGACCTTGCACGTGCTAGGCAGGCTCCAGAACCACTGAGTTAAATCTCTGGCCCTCTCTCTTTTTTGGCTCAAATACCTTACCACTGAGCCATTTATCCCATTCCATTTTTATTTTATTTTGAGACAGAATCTTGCTGGGGCTGGCCTTCAACTCAGATCCTGCTGTCTCAGCCCTGCTAACTACAATGTCTTTACCTACTTTCTTATTTTACTCTGGTGAAACTTGCTTTTCTTGAGGTTCAGAGTTCTAAAGTAGAGATTTTTCTTAGTCCTAATGTATGCTTCTACTTGCTTTGTTAGTGTCAGAACAATAACGTTTCACTACTTTTTAATGGACACTATCTAGGTGGTACATTGTTCTAGATACGTTTTGGGACCCAACTAGATTTATAACCAAGATACTCCAAGGAAAAGAAATACCTACAATTCTACACCTCTTCTTATCCTAACTTTCAGTTCTCTTGAAAATGAAAGGCAGGACTTTGAACAGGAAAGGAGGTCACCGGCAGTACTTGGCTGACCCTAGTGTCCAGAATGTCCGACTCTGGCTTTGGACTCAGAGCCCAGAGCCGGAGAACCAAGTGCTGGGCCTCTGTCCAGAGAGTGGCCTGTGTCTCCCCAGGCTGGGAAGCGTGTGTTTTTCCAGCTGGGCAGATGCCCTGCTCCAGAAAGCTCTAAATTAAGGAACGGGGAGCTGTGTGGAAAGGTGGGGGTGCAATAGAGAATTATCAGTCAAGTCACAGAAAGGGGCCCTGGTAGTTCCTGGTAACTGTTTTGATGAAAGCATTTGAAATCAGTATTAGAAACATTTTTTTTTTTTAGCTGCTGGGGATTAAACCCAGGGTTCACCAATGATATAAACACACACTTTATCACTGATCTATACTATAGCCTCCTCCTTTAAAAATAATCTGTTTTGAGGCCAGGGATTTAGCTCAGTGGTACTGCTCCTACCTTGCAAGCACAAGAGCCTGAGTTCAATCCCCGGTGCCCCTCCAAAAATAATAAAAAATAAATAAAAATAAATAGAAATGTGTCTAACTAGTGCATAAATGACAGGAGGAAAATGACCAGAAGAGAGATTAGGGTGTCCACAAAATGGTCTACTATGTCTTTTTTGTTTTTGAGAGAGGGTCTTGCTTTGTATTTCAGACTGGCCCTGAACTCATTATGTAGCCCAGGCTAGGCTCACATTTACAGCAATCCTACCACATCTGCCTCCTGAGTGCTGGGATTATAGGCATGAACCACCACGCACAGCATTGTGGTATGTGGTACTGGGGATCGAACTCAGGATCTTTCCAGGCACACTCCAGAACCACTGAGCTAAATTCCCAGCCCCCTAGTATCTCTTTTGCTTTTCATTTCTTTTCTTATCTTAGTTCCTTTTTCTTTCTCTCCATATCTGTTACTCTTCCTTTCTTCTTCTCTCCTTCTCTCTTAACCTCCCTTCCCCTTTCCTTCTCTCCTGTCTTCTTTTCTTTTGCTTTGAGATCCCAGTATGTTACCAATCTGGCCTTGAGCTCCTGTATTCAAGAGACCTCTTACCTCAGCCTCCAAATAGCTGCAATTATAGGTTGAAATCTGTATTTGAAACATTTTTTTTAGAATGTCTTTTATTATTATAGTCAGTGACTGAATACTTGTGATGAGCCAGATATATCTTACTTCATTCAGCCTTACCACCCTCTACTGAAGGGGTACTTAGTAGTTTTAATCCCAGGTTATCTTTATTTGGGAGGAGAGGGCCTTACTATGTAGTCTGAGCTGGCCTTGAACTCACATGTAGCACAGACTGGCCTCCAACTTTTGATCCTCCTGCCTCAACTCCTGACTGCTTGGATGACAAGCATGCATCGCTACCCCTGGCTTTCAGCCCATTTTAGAGACAAAGGCGTTGCCACTGGAGAGTTGAGATATGTAGTCAGGGCTGGGCTCCTGGGGCAGCTAGTTTCCCTGTTCTTTGGGTCTGTACTGGCTGCGAATTGATGCAGGGACTGCTATCTCCATGGAAGGAGAGAAGACTGGGCCAGTGGGTTTTTCCTTGAATAGGGGCAAGCTACACCTACCAACTGAACATCCATGAGTTGAGTCAGGTGTTTAGACACTTAATTTTATTTACTTATTTTAGTTAACTAATTTGCTTTTGCAGTTCTGCATATTACATCTGGGTCTTCTTGCTTAGCTACAGTACCTAGTTCTTTTGAGTCTTGGTAAGTGACTCAGGCTGAACTTGAACTCTCTATATACCTGCCTCAAGCCCCCAGGAGGGCTGGATTGTAGGCGCACACCCCCACATCTGGTTTTTTTGGCTCTTTTTGTTACCGATGAAGAAACTGAGGTGCAGGGGTTTAGGGCAAGGGCACAGAGTGAGTGCGAAAATCAGGGTTTGAAGCCTCATCCTCTGGCTCTTGCAGAAGGCCTGTACTTCCTCACCCTCATGATTCTACCATCTCAGTGTTTAATACAAATGAAGTTTCCCTCCTTTCTCTACAGTTTTTCTATAGTTAGAATTTACGAATCTTGGGCTGGAGGGTTAGCTCAGTGGTTCCGGCGCCTGCCTCGCAAGCGCAAGGTCCTGAGTTCGATCCCCGGTAACCACATATAATGCTGGGTGTGGAGACACGCCCACCAACAATCAACACTGCATACCACAATGCCGGATGTGGTGGCTCATGCCTGTCATCCCAGCACTCGGGAGGCAGAGACAGGAGGATTGCTGAGTTCGCAGCGGCTTGCCTGGGCACCATAGTGAGCTCAGGGCCAGCCTGAACTACAAAGCGAGACCCTGTCTCAAAAGCAGAAAAAAAAAAAAAGAATTTAAAAATCTTAAACCATGAACAAAAGCTTGCAAAAAGGAAAAAGAAAAAGGTTAAAGCTCATGGAACTTAATTTTGTTCCCAAGCCTTGAACTTGTCCCACTCAGGGAAGGTTAAAACGGGATGCTTTTGGGACACACCCACCTGGGGTTGTGGTTCCGTCCAGGGCTTAAGTCTTCAGGTGTGCTGGGGGTGGGGAGGGTGCTGTCTGATACTGGCTGCATTGCTATAATCACGACCTTCAGAACACACGTTGCTGTAGTGTGCAGGGGTTGCTGCCATGAACTGCCACACCATGTGTGGTTTAAACAACACATTAAGGTGCAATTGGGAAGGACAGAGATTTTTCTCTGAGAAAATGGTGTCATAAAACTTGAGGACAGCTGGGCAGGATGGTGCTCATGTTCAGAGGCAGTGCTCTGGGAGGTTGAGGCCCAAGCACTCACAAGTTCAAGTCCTACTTTGGCAACTTACTGAAGCTTTGTCTCAAAACTTACAGAAAGGGCAGTAGATGGCTGAGAATATAGGTCAGCTTTAACGGGCCTGGATTAAACCTATATCAGAGAGAACTATATTGCTCTCTCTTTTTTTAACTTTAGTTTTTATTTTATTTATGTATTTTTTTTTGCCAAGGGAGTTTGATAGAGCAAAATCATAAGGAGTAAGTACGAGGTGTGTAAAAACTATAATATACCAATAAGATTAAAAGTATAGATGCTTAGGTAATATTCATCCAATAGTAATAAGGGTTTATGAATGACATCATTAACCTTGGTTGATAATTTGTGGTCTTAGTCTTAGTGGTTTTAGTCTTAGTGGATGGGAGAGGAGGCCCCACCCACAATGAGATATGTTCTGTCTAGATGGGAAAGCCTGAAAGGGTGGTACAAATAATCTCAAGCTTCTATTCTGGCCATTGTGACTTTACCCTTCTTCAGATGTGCCTCCAGCCACAGCCTTGATGTGTTCTCATCCTCTGCATGGCCTTTGTCCAGAGCCCAGCTCTGACTGCCTACACTGTTCCTACCTAACTTAGTTGTCTAGATCATTCCCCCTCTGGAGAGCTTTCCTTACAAGATCAGTCTAGTGAATCCTGGTAACAGGATTCTAACACATTTGTCATTGATTCCATCTGCATGATCACTTGAGTTTGACAGCCGCTCAGACCACTGATCTTGGTGGGACATCCAAATTATATAAGAATGATATAAAAGAAATAAATGTAACTCCCAACGTGCTAGATATCAGACACACCAAGTTTATGTTCCCTGAAGTTGAAGAATGAATTCTAAGGAACAATGGAGGGGAAGAGTAGAAAACTTTATTGGACAATAGAGTAAGAATGGAGAATAAGAATAGCACCTGAGAGACAGGAAGGGTACCAAACAGGTTTGGTTTTTTTTAAAAAAAAATATTTAATTTTGAGGTAGATTTCCTTAAGTTGCTGGGCTTGAACTTAGAATCTTCTTGCCTCAGCCTGGCAGAATGCTAGAATTACAAATGTGTAATTGGCTTGGTTTCTTCATTTGGTTTTAATAGACAATTGATAAGAAAAGTAAATAGAGGGGCCACAGTTGCAGCTCAGCAGCATAGTGCCTGCCTGGCAAACACGTCCTGAGTTTGATCCTAGATACAAAAAAAAAAAAAAAAGTAAATATAGTCTGACTTCCTTATCTTTGGAAAGATAGAGAAAAGAAATGACCATTATCTAATGTTAGCACAGTCCATCTAATTGACCAGAAGGATGTTCTTTCTATTGTTCCTACACCAGCTGATTACAGAGTGACAACACAGGCTTTTTTGTTGAGGAGTGATTTCATGGTTGTCTCCTCTTTTTAGGACTTCGTAGATGATTATAATCTCAAGTATTGAAATACTCCCATTTTTCTACTACTAACTGGCTTTTTTTTTCTTGGTGCTTAAGGCCTTGTGCATGCTAAATATATGCCTTATTACCAAGCTATACCCTCAACCCCAAGAAAACTTTTACCAATCAAGTTAAATAGTTTCGTTGAAAAAAATCTTTTGTTATCAAAGTTTGCGCCAGGATTTTAGAATGTAGGTTTAAGATACATCCTCTAGCTGGTGCATTTCTCTCTGTTTGTTTACTGTTCACTCAAGATTTCATTGGCTTCAAAGCAGTTGAATCCATTATTAGACAGGGGAGGAAAGAAAAACAGAAAACAAAACAAACAAAAAAACCTGGGTCCCACATACCCTGATCATAGATTTTTTTTTTTTTAAATATATTGTACACCCTTCCTTTTAAAAAGGCACTGGAAAGTTTTCTCCTCCACCCTGGCTGTTTCGAAACTGTAAGCTAATCCTGGGAGAGGGAAGATATATCCAAGTCTCCACTTTCCTTGGGGATATTGCTTTGTGTAACTGTTTAGTAATAATACTAATGAAGACTTCCCTTCAAATGCTAGTTAAAGCTGAATGATTTGCACTTTAACCTAAGACTTCCGACCTTTGCTTAAATTAAGTCAAAGCTTCCCAGGTACCTTCAGGGTTCTCTGTAACCCCCCCATGGTAATCTTTTCGGCATTCCTTCTTTCAGCATTTCTGATCAGGAATTTCTTTTGTGCTGATAATCGATTAATCTGCCAAAGTGGGTAGAAAATATGGTGTGCTGCCTTAAAATTTATTTTTTCTATTAGAAGCAGAAATGAAGCTTGGAGATTATTTTGTCTATGTAAATTTTACTGCTAAATAGGTGGCTTTTAGGCAAGTGAGGGTTTAGCAAGTGAGAATTCCCCAGGTTGGGTTTAGATTCGCATCTGTTCATGTTCTACCAACTTTTTTTTTGTAAGACCCTGATTTTCCATAGAACTTGGGGCAGACAGGTCATACAGCATGTCTAATCCTTTGAGGTTTTACATTTTACTTGAAGTGGCAGTGGGTGGCTAAGAAAGAGGACTAGGAGTGCTGAGGAAAGAGGGTCTCCTCGCAGCCCCTCTGCCTCTCAGAGCCTGAGTCTTAAGGGATGAATGGACTGGGGACACAGCTGTCTCCAGCACTCCTCGTGGTCAGTCATCCGCCAGTTTCTGTGGTGTCTGATTTATCAGGAGGATGAAAACATGACTCAGAGAGTTTTATGAGAATTTTTTTCCTCCGGTGAAATCGTAATTGAGCTATTTCCATTTTTCTAATGTCATTTGCCTGACTCAAGGGCGCCCGCCCTTCACTGCCCTGACTCAGTAGGGTGGCTGCTTGCTGAGCAGTGGGGACACCAGGGCGGAAGGGGTTGGTGGGGTCGGCCCTGGATGGGTGTCCCGGCTGACCCCAGAGAGGGAAGCGTGTGACCGTGACTTCAGCAGAGGGACACTGGCAGCCTCGCTCAAAAGCCCTGGTGAAAACACCTGCACGCTCCTGAGTGACACGTTCATCTTCTTCTCGAGGAGGTGGAGCTGACACTGCGCACTTTGCTTTGTGCAAAGGGAAACTGAGTCTCGGAGGAGGGAAAAGGCCCAGACACCCCATTTGCATCTGGCCGAATTCCAAAGGGCTACACCAGAGCTAGGGGAGGAGAGACTTTCTATTTTAAACTTCTCTGTAAATTGTTTGGGCAGTTCTGAGCTGGACATAGTGGTGTACTCCTTGTAATCCTAGATTCTCAGAGGCTGAGGCAGGAGAATTACAAATTTGGTGCCATCATGGGCAACTTTTTGAGCTCCTGCCTCAAGATTAAAAATTAAGAAATGGCTGAAGATTCTGGGTTGAGAATATACAAAGTGGGCCGAGGATTTAGCTCAGTGGTTCTGGTGTCTTCCTGGCAAACACAAGGTCCAGAGTTTGATCCCCGGTAACCACATACCACAGTGCTGGGCATGGTGGCTCACGTCTGTAATCCCAGCACTCAGGGGGCAGAGGTAGAAGGATTGATGAGTTCAGGGCTTCCCTGTGGGCTTCACAGTGAGCTCAGGGCCAGCCTGAACTACAAAGCGAGACCCTGTCTCAATTTAAAAAAGAAAAAAAAAAGGTTCAGAATACTACAAAGTCACAAAATTACTCAGGCTGTGTTCACAGTTTAAATCCTACTGCCTCACATCTGGGCCAGGGATGTAGCTCAGTGGTTCTGGTGCCTGCCTCGCAAGTACAAGGTCCTGATTTGATACGTAGTACCAAAACCAAACCAAAATAAAATAAAAACCTACTGCCTCACACCTCCAGAGTGCTGGGCTTACAAGCCAAGCTTGTCTGGCTAGGAGCTCATATTTTTAATTCAAGTTATTGAATTTTCCGAGTTTTTCTTTCTCAAAACTTTTTTTCTGACCCAATATAACACTATACCAGGGAAATACCGTTTATGCTGAAATCTCTTGGTAAAGTACATAAAGCAAACTGTTGGTGGAGCACAAATGAGACAGAGGAGGGCGAAGAAATAGAAGAGGTTGGGCGTGGTAGTGCACTCCTGTAATCCCTAAGATTGAGGTAGGAGGATTTCTGGGAGGACTAGGCCATCCTGAACCATGTAGCAAGACCCTGTCTCAGAATAAACAAAAAGAAGAGAAAAAAATAGAGAAGGAGGTGAGAAAGTCCTATATCTTCACTTTTCATAGAACTCAATCCAGTTTTCTATTTCCAGAAGTAAAGATCTAAACCTTTTGGTTTGCAAGATTTTGAAAGATTAAACAACAACAACAAAAAGAAGCCAATGTTTCTGTGGAATTTAACTCGTCCAGCTTCATGTACTGACTGGTAACGTGTGTCTCTCTGGATGCATTTTCAAGATTTATCTTGTTTCATTAAAGCTACAGATGTGTCTCATCTGTTTTATTTGTCTATGTAGCTTTAGTAGTAGAGATCTTATTACTCTGGCATTCTAGACAAAGGCAGGAAACTAAGGAATGGGAAACATCGGGAGAATAAATCCTACCACCTCCATGAGGTACGCTGGGGATTCGCAATAATATCGCAATCTGGAAGCGTTGGGTACCTTCCCTTTTAGATGCACTCTGCAGTTCCGAGACATCCACGTAAATGATAAAGCTTCAAAAAACACTGATACTTCTGTATTGGAAAATGTAAAGGACAGATCAGAGGAGGCTTCAGTGGTCCACGTCCACTGAGGGGCATCACTGATGGAGGGCTGTGGCAGTGGGGAGAAGGAGGCACGTTCCTTCTTCCCCACCTGACCTTCCGCTTGACCCCTCCTGGCTCTGTTCCCATCCTTCCTCCTTTTGTCTTTTCTCTCCCTCAGCGCAGGATTCCTTAGGTGCCTTCCAAGATCTGGCACTTACGTTATGCTCTGGAAATTCACCAAGTCAACTCTGGCTTCTTGTAAATAGCAACTCATCAGCCAGGGTGGCATGAAAGAGAAAAGGGATGGGATGTCCACCTGGGGCTCAGGCTGCCAACACTGAGACAGGCTCCTTGTCGCACCGCCCTTCCTCACGGTGCGTGGAGCGTGCGTGAGTGGCAAGCCCATGCCAGGACATGGAATTTGCCTCTCAAAAGACCCTCAAGTGAAGCTGTCCGCTGCTCCTTGGGATGAGGTGCTCATGACCACCGCTTCTATTGTCCAGCCTGCAAGTGGCCAGTGAGGCAGGGCTGGACACCACAAGACACCCTTTTAGGGCACACGCCCAGTGACCTGTCTGGTAACGCCAAATTGGCTTTGGTGCCTCCATGACCCAATTGCCAGAGGCTCTGGTGGGACATTTTAGTTCTAACCTGTGAGACTCGGAGTTAAAACTCAGGGATCCTGCGTTGGGGATATGAATGCTGTCAAGTTGTACAGACTACTTGGAGGCACAATCTCCCTGTTACCTTGCCCTTCAAATACAGCCGGGGGCGCCGGGGATTTAGCTCAGTGGTTTCGGTGACTGCCTAGCAAGTGCAAGGTCCCTGGTTCGATCCCCGGTAACCACATACAACAGGATTACTGAGTTCCAGGTTTGCCTGGGCTACATAGATAACCAGTTCTCAGCTGCTGTCTCCACAGGCTGGTGTGCCTCTGTCTGCCCAGGTCTCCCTTGACCTTACACCCCAAAGGACCTTCTCCTGAGTCCTCTTGTTGCTTCCCTTTCTTTTTGCCTTGTTTAACTTCGCATATCAACTCCATCCAGATTCTGTAAAGAAAATCATTTAATTAGAAAGTGGAAACCAGTGGCAAGAAGCAAGAGGGGAAACATGCCATTCATTTTTAGCCGCTTCCTCAGCACCCAGCCCTGACTCTGAAGTGTTGTCCAAGGAAAGGTTCGCACCAGCGTGCGTGCCAGGTACCGGAAAGGAAAATGACAATGGGTTTTGCATTTTACTTGTAATAAACTCATCTTAGATCCCAAAGCACAGGGGTCCTTGGTGTCAGGCGCCAGGCTTTATCTGTAAGTCGAGCGGATGTTCTGAGCGAGAGTGCCTTACTGCTGGTCTCGTGTTTTCACACAAACCCAGAGCTCTTGGGAAATAAAAGACAACAGGTTGTTCTCTCATGGGAGCTTTTCAGATGCTCTCCATGGCGACCTCCTGACCGGAAATGAGCATTGCCACAGCTATGACTTGTCTAGGAGAGACGTGTGGCATTTTCTGGGTTAGAGAACCACAGAGTCAGGCCAGGACTAGCCTCGCTTGTTATTTTGTCTCTGGTAAAAGACTCCTGTTAAAAGGACAGATGAAAAAGTTCAGAGGAGTCACGCAAGTATTTTAGTTGCCATCTCCAGTGCTATAACTTCAGGGTAAATCATATTTATTTTTCAGTGCCCCCAGGCATTTAAGTTATATATCAAAATGCCACCACTTCTGTCACTTGTGCAGATGGAAAGTCTTACCTTTGGCAAATGCCTGTGATTTCTCCCTGAAAGTCTTTTCTCTGTCCAAGTCCCAAAAAATTGTTTTGAAAGTGTTACATTTCTTAAATGTAACTAACAAATGTATTGTGAAGATCTGTTAGTTTTTTTTCCCCTGGAGGCTATTAATTGCTACTTATAAGAATTTTAACACAGTTCCAAACTGAGAGATTGAGACAAATGGTCTGGTCTGTAATATTTTTCTAGTACTGAATATTGAACTCAGAACCTTTCTAATAATGAGCTATATCACTAGGTCCGTCTTTAACTTTTTATTTTGAGCCAGAATCTTGGTAAGTTGTTAAATTGCTCAAGAAGGCTCAAATTTGAGATCCTCATGTTTCAGCCTCCCAGACTGCTGGGATAACAGGTGTACGCCACCATGTACGGCTGAGTAGATAATTTAGTTGGTCAGAATATCCCTGGGACAACTGTTACAGTTTGTATTGGATCTGATTTAGATGGTAGAATTCTAGCAACAGTTATTGTGGGGCTATCGAGGTTGAACTGTGATTTGGTAACAAAGTGTCCTTACTTTTAGGAAAGGTACACCAGAGTATTGGGAATAGCAAGTCATTGTGTCTGCACTAGACAGAGGTTCTGAAAATGATTACACACATACCATACATGATGATAAGATATGAATTAGAAGAATGTGTTCTTAATACAGGCAGTTAAGTGGTTGACAATCTTGAGAAGATTCCAGCTGCTGCTGAGACACCAATCCTGTGTCCAGCCTTGCTTTTCTGAGGTTTGGGTGGGAAATTATTCCAAGTATTTTGTGAAATTCACCAATGTGACATGGCTGCTGTAAACAGAATTGAATTTGCTTGGATTAGATGCCTTATCTTCAAATTCCACTGGTGTGAATGTCAGGCTGGTATGTGAAAGTGTTTGAAGATTGAGTCAGATGTTTATGTCATTTATAAAAATGGATGATTTTCCTCTAGTAGTTGTTTTCCCCAGATTGTGAAAAGACAGTATGAAAATAATGAGAAGAAGATTCAACTTCATGCCACTCAGAATCATGTGCCACTGGTAATGCTGTAGGCTTAGTCCCTTCTGATACTTTTTTTTTTTTTTAACACAGCGTCTCACTTTGTAATTCAGGCTGGCCCTGAACTGATTATGTAGCCCAGGCAAGCCTTGAACTCATGGCAGTCCTCCTGCCTCTGCCTCTTGAGTGCTGGGATTACGGCATGAGCCACCATGTCCAGCATTAGCCTTTTTTTTTTTTTTTTTTTACAATTTTAAACTTACCAAAGAGTTGCAGGAATAACACCAAGAATATCTGTATACCATCACCAATAGTTAACGTTCTCCAATCTCACTTTCTTCCTCACCCATTTATATGGACATTATATAGAATATATCTTAGACACATTATGACTGTTTTTTTTGAGACAAGATCTCGCTTTGTGGTTCAGGCTGGATTACTATGTAGCCCAGGCAAACCTCAAATTTACAGCAGTCCTGCCTCTGCCTCCTGAGTGCTGGGATTACAGGTGTGAGACACCACACCCGGCATTGTGGTATGTGGTTACCTGGGATTGAACTCTGGACCTTGTGGTGAGAGGCAGGTGCCAGAAACAATGAGCTAAATCCCCGCTCCAACTTTTAATATGATTTTTATGAACAGTTTAAAAATAATTTGCAGGTCTTATGCCTCTTTATATTAACTTCAGGTAGCTGTGATAGTTTTATAAAATTTAGGAAACTGGAAACAGCATTTATACAATAGTATTATCTAACATAAACCCTGTAATCAAATTTTTCATGTTTTTAAAACTTTTCTTTCTAGTATTTAAAAAAATATCCTTAAGTATAATCCAATCAAGGGTCATACTTTTCTTTTGGAGTTCTTCTCTTTCTTTCTGAGGCAGGTTTCTCTGAAGTTCAGGCTGCCCTTGAGTTTACTACAGAGCAGCCCAAGCTGACCTCAATCTCAGTCATCCTTCTGCCTCAGCCTCCTGCATCTTGGGATCACAATCCATGCACCACCATGCCCACCTGACCTTAATTCTTTTATTTTGTATTTTTAATTTTTTTGGCTTTTTGAGACAGAGTCTCTCCAGGTAGTTCAAGATTGGTCTTGACTCACTATGTGGCCCAGGTTGCCTTCAAACTCATGGTGATCGTCCTCCCAAGTAAGCCTATTTTTTTAAAGTTAATTTACTGGTACATTATATATACACATCATAATTACACTCCACACTGAGAATTTGTACCAGTATATGACATGACTTAATTCTCATTTTTCCCCTTCCCCTAGCCACCCTATAACCCCCACCCTAATATACAAAAGCTTTGTTTCCTTTTTTTTAACCATCAATTTTTTTTCTTTTGTATCTCAGTCGTCTTCAATCTAGAAGAGTTTCTCAGACCTTGTTATCATTCAGGGTGCAACATTTATGGAGAAGACGGGCCAGCTGTTTCGTGTTTTGCCCCTCCATGTGAATTTCTGTTTTCTATGTGTGCTCTTTAGTGACTGCAAAATATTCTGTTGAATTTTAGATGGGTAATGGTTTATAGTGGGTGACTGGATGGCTTCCAGTGTTTGGCTGTGTAAATAACACTGCTGTGAACATCCTCAAACTCATGCTTTTGAAGCATTCCTGGTTATTTCCATCTGATAGAATCCTAAAAATGAAAACACTAGGTACACTGGGCTAGGTAGGCACACAATGTACTTCCTAAATGCTTTTCAGGAAGGTGAAACTAGCAATAAGAAAACCTTACAAGTTGCTATAATATCTACATATATCAAAGCATTTTATGATACCTTGGCAACTACCTCTGAGCTACATCCCCAGGTTATATTTATGTTTTTATGTATCAGTTAAAAGTAAATTTTTAAAAACTCCTATTTTAAAATCCAGGAATATAAAATTAAACCTAGTGAATATATCTAAATTATTGTTTTCTACAATATCGTTGCCAGATTACTTTATTAAGCAACAAGGCAGGGGCCCAAATTATGTACACATAATGTCAACAAGTGTACAGAACACAGGTAGCTCAGGCTGCCTCCAAGGGCTGTATGTGGGTTGCTGATTACTTTCAAACTGACCTGGCACCTGGCGAGGTAAGATTACTCTATCTTTGCTCGGGGTTCCCTTTCACCTGCCTGTACAGAGAGTGTTTGAATGTTTACTTTGTGGGCAACTCAGATCCTCCAGCACATGAGGCTGTCAGCCAGGTCCTAACACCCTGTGCTGGGTCCAGCAGGGATTTCAGAAACAATTCTCCTAGGCCTGTTGTCCAGGGAAGTGGCTGGACTGTCATAGAGAGTTAGAGTTTGAGAAATCAGTGTTCTCGGGAGTTAGCAGCATCTGCTCTGGGGCTTGACAGTGTTGGGTTTAAATCCCCATTTCTGTGACACCGTGGAAACCCCTCACCATGGTTCTTCATCTGTAAAGGGGATCAAAACGGTATGCATCTAACTGTGAGCGCCAGAAGAGGTAACTCATGGTGCTTTGGCACATGGAAAACATGTTCCTTGATAGCCTTTGTGACTGTTAACAGCGTGTTGAGACTTGCTTTCACAGTGATCAACACACATTCATCTCATGGTGAAGGGAAACCACATGTTAGTTCTTCCTTCCACTAGATGGGAAGCCCTGGGAGAGGTTATGGAAACTGCCAAGCCCATGTGGCAGGTAACTGGTGAGGCGGGCATGGGTGTCAGGGCTCTGACTTGTAGGTCAGCCTCTGTTTTATGATATCCACTGCCTTTTTATAACTTTGTACTTGGAAGTCAATGCCATCTGGACAATGTTGAGTAAACCCCATCTTGTTCTCTGACAGGTTGACTGTGATTTAGACCAGGCAGCATCTTCAGGGGCAAACATCAAATATTTCAGGCTTTGCAGGCTATGTGATGGCCGTTGGAACAACTCAACTCTGCTGTTGAAACTTGAAAATAGCCTCGGATAATATGTAAATGAACAAGCTGTGTGTGTTCCAGTAGAACTGTGTCTACTAGAACCAAGTAACAAGCAGATTTGGCCCCTGGTCCTTGTTACACACCCTGATATGAACAGTCAGTGTATTTCTGGCCTGTGCCATGTGCCTTTTGTTGTACTGGTCACAGGATGCCCTTTTTTTGTGGCGTGCTCAGATTTGGTGGAGAACATTCTAGAAGCTTAGACCTGGCATATAAGAAGTATTTGGTTACCATTTGCCAAATACTTGAGCTTTTGTTCCTATATTTTCCTATGGTGAATTTTTCTGAGGTCATATACTCTTAAAAGTGACTTTTATTTAGCACTTAGGAATTTTTAAAAGATTTTTTTTTTGTTTTAGTTTCACATTGTTTTGAAAT
This sequence comes from Thryonomys swinderianus, assembly GCA_004025085.1. NCBI lineage: Eukaryota > Metazoa > Chordata > Mammalia > Rodentia > Thryonomyidae > Thryonomys > Thryonomys swinderianus. The sequence continues at coordinate 23,377 of PVIC010025630.1, forward strand.
GCCATCAAAAGCAGATTGAGAAAAGAGTTCCTATCCTCAAATGTAGATAAAAAATATTTTTAGGTCTGTCTTTGGTGTTTATGATATATTCACTTGTTATTTTATTTTCATTATCTGGCAAGGAGGGTAATTTACAGTAAAAACTCCCTTCCAGAGATCTGGCCAGCTTTTGTTTTAATTAGGAAAGCATTTCACTTGTATCCTTGTACTACTGTTGACTCAAATAATTAAAATAATAGCAGAGGACACATTTGTTTTTTCAAGAGTAAATTACACCCTCTGTAATCCGAGAAAACATCAGCTTGTGGTTATGCTGGCAGTGTCTACCAAGAACTCTCCTCAAGCCCATGGTGCTGCGCTTGGTTTACAAAGCTGTCATCTGATGGCAGCTGCACATGACAGTGAATGTTAGGAGAATTGTGTACTTAGCTTGAAACACTGCTCTGCATGCTTCAACCCTGGCCAAATAAAGATGTTTGCTCTTAAAATCAGCTCTCTGCTGCCCTGAGTGATATTCTACATTTCCATAGCAAGAAATACCATTTTCCATTTGGAAAATTTGATGAAGTGCCTCAAAATCTCTTGGTTATGGTCCATATTTTGCTCAAAAGGAAGCGGATGTGACTTGCTGGTAAACAGTGTGGAGTGAGGACATGTGAACTATTTTACTCTTTAAACTGATACGTTAGGAGGATGGGAGTATAGTTCACTAGAAGTGCTCTGTGTCCAGAGTGCACAAGGCCCCGGGTTTCAATCCCTAGTACCCCCAAAACAGAAAACAAAAACTGAGGTATTAGGTGACCCCTACATCTCCCAGGGTTTTTCTACAAAGAATAGAGTAGAAAGGATTAGGGACTCAGCCCGGGATGAAAGCAGCACCATCATTTCTTGAGGGGATCGACCCTCCACAGGAGTCTTAAGGAGACATATCATATTTAATCACAGCATTATGACTAGAGGGTGGGGGTTTCCTGTGTCAAAAAGTGACTTTGTTCTCTCTCTCTTCATCATTCAACTTCTTGAACATCCATTCAGCAGCAATGCATGCTGGGCACGGTGCTAGGAAGATATGACACACATGTCAGTGTTGCTACCATGCTGGCAACTCAATGGCTGCCTTCTAGAAGGAGACCAATTCTGGTGACACACAATGAGTCTTCTAGGTCTTCTGTTTTCCTAAGGGGAAACAGATGTGGGGTAGGAAAAAGCCATACCACCTATCAGTTTTCAACTGTGTGCTTTAGGTATTAGGGATAACTCAATACAAGGTGCCACTAAGGTCGATGATTCTGGACAATCCACACTGCAGAGGTGGGATGTCAGATGTGATCATGGCGGGAGGCAGAGGAGGAGATGTCTGCTCGGCTCACACTGCTGTGATCAGGGCTGAAAATAAAGCTAGTGCTTAGAGTTCAGGGACAGGCATAGAGCACTGTGCCGTTCCCCATGATTTGCTGAGACTTCTGCCTGTAAAAGTTGTGTCCATTGTCAATTTAGTCTATAAGCTGAACATTTTTTTTTTTTTTTTTTTGAGACAGGGTCTCGCTTTGTAGTTCAGGCTGGCTCTGAGCTCACTATGTAGCCCAGGCAAGCCTGGAACTCAGCAATCCTCCTGCCTCTGCCTCCCGAGTGCTGGGATTACAGGCGTGAGCCACCACACCCGGCACTGTGGTATGTGGTATTGATTGCTGGTGGGCGTGAGTCACCACGCCCAGCATTCTATGTGGTTACCGGGATCGAACTCAGTACCTTGCGCTTGCGAGGCAGGTGCCGGAACCACTGAGCTAAATCTC
>PVIC010025631.1:0-25068 GCA_004025085.1 Thryonomys swinderianus
AGGCCCAATACCCAGAGCTCAACTGAAACTTTATTGGTACCAAGCCTTCACACCCAAAATCCTAGTATGCATAAGGAAGGGTGGATATCTGTAATAATCCTTGTAGTAGAAGATCCCTTAGGGAAGGGCTGATATCCCCTAATAATCCTAAAGCAAGAATCCATGTAGTACAAGATCCCAGAGTGCAGGGCAGACATCTTTATATCCAAGTATGTTGGTCATAAATCTTAGTAAGTAAATAATTTGCAGCTCTGGACACATACTCCTAAATTTGATCATGGATAATACTACTCCACCATGTGCACTCACACACGTGAAAAAGAAGCATGTCAATGAAAAGTTTTACCTCTATAAACTCTCATTGTGTTTTGAGTGCAAACAGGTCAGACTGAATAAACAGAAGTTTTAGTTCCTAATAGCCAGATATGAGTGCCGTTGGACTCCTTGCTTTGTTTTAAATAGCCCACTTCCCAGAACAGAGAACTGTTCACAGCTCATGACTGTTATCTCAAGGGACAGAAAACCAATTAAATATTTATTGAAAAGTCTCTGAGTAGATTTTGACTAACCAGGGTAGATCTTGTGTCTTCTCCATGATCAATCCTTTATCCAGGAAATATTTTGGCTAACAACAGTCTCCTGGCAATGTTTGTGTTTTGACTCACTGGGGCCATTTGATCAGTAGTTCCAGCAGTTGAGTGAAATCTTTTCTCTAAAAGAAAAGATTTTCCAGCCCATAAGCTAAAGAGAACAGTTATATTACTTCATTTGGTACAAATGGCAATATTTCAAATTGTTGTTATGTCTTCATTAACTCTAGTTAATATAAATTGGTATGTACTCTCCACTACTGCTTATACATCACAGGATGACAAATGTGACTGCAATGGGAAAAGAGGAAGACATTGATAGAGAATCATTTCAGCTTTTATATTTCTTTTTTTTCTTTTCTTTGTACTGTCAATTCTAAGTATTTATTAAAACTCAAGTTTGCTTGGTAATTGCTGATGCCTACCACTGGAAGTAATGTTTTCAGTCTTTAAATTTTAACTTTGAATATTATTCATGCTTTCACTTGTCCACTATTAAATATCAATTTTATATTCTTGGCTTAGGACTTTTCCATGACTGAGGATGTAAAATTAAAAACTCTGGGACAGGAGGTTTAGCTTAGGGGTTCGAGCACCTGCCTAGCAAACTCAAGGTCCTTGGTTGGATCCCAGTAACCACATACAACAATACCGGGCATGGTGACTCACTCCCACCAGCAATCTGTACCACATACCACAGTGCCAGGCTTGGCCGCTCATGCCTGTAATCACATCAGAAGCCAGAGGCAGGAGGATTGCTGTGAGTTCAAGGCTCGCTTGGGATAGATAGTAAGGTCAGGACCAGCCTGATATCAAAGCAAGGCCTTTTCTCAAAAACAGAAAAAAAAAATTAAAAACTCCAACATGGTGGTGCCAGATATCATGACCATTAAGCAAAATATAAGCCACAAACATTAAATATTTTACATCCTGTCATTTGCTACAACATGAATAGAACTAAAGTCAAGTTAAATGAACTACTTCAGGCAAAAACTGACAAACATGGAGTGATCTCATTTTTGATGTGCAGAATCTAAGAAAGTTGCCTTCAGAAGAGTTGGAGGAGGAAAGTTGGCAAGAAGAATGCAGGGGAGGTCAATCCGTGGGTAATAAGTTTCAGTTAGGTAGAAGGAAGAAGTTCTGGTATGAAACAGTAAATTAGGTCAATTTTTGAGAGTAAAATTCTTCTGTACATATAAAAACAATAGTAAGGAAAATAATTTTGAAATGTTTAGCAGAAAAAAATGATAAATGTTTAAGAAAAATATATTTAGCCTGGTGTAAATATTATATGAACTATACATATATATATTGAAACATTACATGGTACTCTATTAGTGTGTATAAATTCTATTGGCATGTATCATTTAAAAATGAATGATTACTGAGATCCCTGTGTCTGTGTATAGAGAATGTTAGGAAAGCTATTCTAATTGCCCTTCAGAGAAGATCTGATTATAAGACTGTGACCGCAGTGGAATTAGAGGTCTAAGAGCATCTTTGAAAGCAAAATCATCAGGACTGAATGATTACTTATTGTTATGTGCATATCTAAATGTGACTCACTCCTTTAAACTAGTATCAATTTCAATGAGAGTGTGTTAAACTAAATGTAGCTGATTATGTATTACGTTTGATGAGGAATTTAATTAGTTTCTGGGACCCAAATGGTTTAATGGACAAGAATTTTAATTCAAACTTTTCAAGATAATTTTTCCTCTTTAGGAATAATACATTATTTTGAGATTTAAATAAAAGATTAAGTACTCATGAAGATGAAAAACACCTTCAAATAGAACCCCTAATATTTTTCTCATTGACTTTCTGGAATTTTAAAATACAAATAAATATTTCCAAGTCCAGAAACAAGAGAAAGAAGAAAGAGAAAAACAGTTGATAAAAATGAACTGTAAAACAAAGAAACCCAGGGGAAACATGCAGTCTGTTCAATTTTCAGCCTTACTTAAATTTTAGATATTCAAGAAGACAATTCCGTCTACAGGACAGATGGGTACCCAGGAAGTCCTGACTCTAAACTCACACTGACCTCCTTCAAATGCTCCAAAGATCACGTTCATTCTTCTGTAACAGAAATCGGTCCCACTCTAGAGAAGGCTTGTTCTGAGCAGTGACCAGCCTAGAGCTATTATATAAGAACATAGCAAAAGGACACACTGAGGACTGTGAAGTGCTGTGCATTTTTTTTAAATGCTTCAAATGGATTGACTGAACCTGTGTAACAATTCTTTCGATTTTACATTCCGTTCACCTTCTTGCTCATGAAGCTGTAATACCAGGAAAGTTCACAACCCTTCCCTCGAGTCACACAACTAGTTAGAAACAGAACTGTGACATGAGCAAATATTGTTCGGGTTTAACATCCAAATACTTGAACATTTGCTCCAAATGTTTGCACTAAAGTAGCAGAAAGAATGACAAAAGCTACAGTTTATCCAGGCTTTCTGGCTGGAAGTATTGACTAAAAAGCTTATTTTGGATCTTGAAAAGAAAATAAATATCATCTTTAATTTATATAAATATTACTATTTTCAGAAAAGAAATCTGTGTCTTAGAAAACTTATTATACTTCAAAAAACTAGTAATTAAAAAGAAAACATAGCTAAACACCAGAACCACACTTGTTTAGATACTAAAATTATGATATTTTAACATTAACAAGGAAACTCAGATACTCACTTTAGCTTAATCTATAGAGGACTGCCTTGAATACCACTCATGCTTCTTATATTTAGTTCAGTAAAACTGTAAAATAAATTTAAAATAGATTCGATCAATTTTTCTCAATATCTAGTAGCTTTAAAAGATTTATTTTGTTTATATGTTCCATTTTTCTACTTCAGCATGTCCTAAATTGCCTAATCAAGTAGATTTGAGGTGACCATTCAATCATTTGAATTTTAAACAATAATCCATAAAGATCTGGATTTTCCTTTCATCTTTAGGCTTTTTTTTTTTTTTTTTTTGAGACAATGTCTCACTTTGTAGTTCAGGCCAGCCCAGAGCTCACTATGGAGCCCAGGCAAACCTTGAACTCAGTAATCCTCCTGCCTCTGTCTACCGAGTGCTGAGATTACAGGTGTAAGCCACCACACCCAGGTAGGATTTTCTTGAAACTCAACAACCAGACCACCTTTTCTTTTGATATTTAAAATCAATTGACATAGAAACAACCCAATGAAGTCATAAGGTTGTTCTGATTTCCATAGAAATTTTAGATTTCTACTTTATGTTGTCTTCATATCACCATAACACTTATTCTTCCCTGATCTAGGTCCATGTGTTTTGTCTCTGCTCATTCAGTTTTCTCTTTGTGACATACAATGATCACATGCAAAACTGAAAGTATGGTGTAGGTGGTATTTTCTCTTCTATTTACTCATTGCTTTTTGTAGTAGAAATAACCCTCAGTTATATGGGGGTTTTTGTTGTTGTTGTTGTTGTTGTTGTTGTTGTTTTTGAGACAGGGTCTTGCTTTATAGTTCAGGCTGGCCCTGAGCTCACTATGTAGCCCAGGCAAGCCTCGAACTCAGCAATCCTCCTGTCTCTGCCTCCGAGTGCTGGAATGACAGGTCTGAGCCACCATGCCTGGCTTCAGTTATATGTTTTTATCTAGTTTTTATTTTCCCTCTAGCATCTCTCATTATTTGAAGTTATTTTATTTTTTCTTTATGAGCATTATCATTTTTCCCTCACAAAAAATTAAAAAACAGTTACTTTAGTGCCTTATTCATTTTCTTTCCCAATGACAGTGTTTAATAGTGAATGATTAATGAATATTTCTTTAACAAGTAATTGATATATACTGTTTTACTTCTATTCATGACATTTTTAGAAAGTAAAAATTAAAAGAAAAAACAATTAGATGGTCAACATACTTGTCACATCTTTCTACCTTTTTGTATTATTATACCTTTTTGTATTATTATTTTCTCCCGGCTTAATCATAATCTTGAAAGTAGAGTCCATAGTTATTCTGTAGCAGTTTTTCAACTTTCTGACTGAGGATCTTACAGCAGTTTTAAATGTAGTAGAAATGACTAGCAAGAAATAAAGTAAACAGATACAGTAGGATAGAAAACAAACACTGCAACAGAGTGCTTCACAAAAACCCCCATTCATGTTGTTTCTTGAAACTTATTTTTGTTCAACAGGTGCATGAGTGCTGCTCCACACTATAAAATAGATCTCTAAACTTTGGTTCTTAATTTTAAAGGTCTAAACTACTGTTATAAAACTAAACACAGAGTTGCTCATATTATAGAATCTCATTCGGGACCTGCTTGTTGATTGATTAGTTGAAGTGACGCTCAATTAACATGTACAATTAATGGTAGGAAATTAGGTCTGATGTTAAGACGGAATAATTGCATTGCTGCTACAACAGTGTACTGAAGGATCATTTTCTTAATTATTTAAAACTGAAAAGGGAAAATTTAGGTTACGAAGATAATATGACTCATTTAAATATCACTTAAACTTTCCATTCTTCTGGTTTTCAAATTTAATCTCTTCTTTAATGAAAAATCAACTCCAGTTTTTGTATTTGACAAGAACAGGAAGACTAATAGGTTTGTGTTATTTTCTTAAACACTAAATAAAAAAGGAATTAAGGCTGTCCTAATATATTTTATTTGATGAATTTTAGACTCAAGGCTTTATTTCTCTTCACAACAACCACATTTTAAAACCAGTGTTTCTCTCCATAAGATTTTCTGCGATCTACGGAGAAGAACAAAGATATGTGTGTGTGTGTGTGTGTGTGTGTTTGCATTATTCAGTAAACTTTATTGTTACATTATAGAAGAACAAAAATTTTGAGCTCTTAGAGCCCAATTTCAGTAAAATGCTACTATTGAAGGAAAAATTTAAAAAGATCAGCTTCTAGGGAAATCTATATCATGTACATGTTTTGGTTTACAGTTCATTCACAATGTTTGAATACAATAGAAAATATAGCAAGACAGCGAGTGGCTCTTTATTAAGCAGCATTTAATTGTATATAGTAAGAGGCAGAGAAGTATACGAATTGCTGGCAAACTGCTTTGAAGAATCATAGGTGAGTGAATGAGAATCACTGCAGTTAATTTCCCTCAACTTTAAAGAAACGGGATTCACTGATAAATTCTTTTCCTAATGTCAGCAACTAAAAGTGAATGCAAGCAAAATAAGCCAGATTTCTTTAATATAATGATAAAATGATCTAAAGCAAATGCAACTATTAAAAAAGTAGATAAAAATTTTTGTGAGGGCTGGAGATTCAGCTCAGTGGTTCTGGCGCCTGCCTCGCAAGTGCAAGGTCCGAGTTCGATCCAGTAACCATATACAGTTCTGGGCATGGTGACTCACACCCACCAGCAATCAATAGCACATACCACAGTGCCGGGCGTGGTGGCTCACGCCTGTAATCCCAGCACTCGGGAGGCAGAGTCAGGAGGAGTGCTGAGTTCGAGGCTTGCCTGGGCTACATAGTGAGCCAGCCTGAACTACAAAGCGAGACCCTGTCTCAAAAAAAAAAAAAAAAAAAAAATTGTGAGCAGTAACAAAACAGGAAATAACTTAATTCAAAGCCAGCGAGTAAGGACAAAAGAAATGAGGATGAGTGTGGTTGGCCACAGTAATCAAGAGCCACCGAAGAGCATTAGAGCCCCAGATGTGATGAAGCAGGAAAACAAAACAAAACAAAAGGGCCGGAGGGTTAGCTCAGTGGTTCCAGCGCCTGCCTTGCAAGCGCAAGGTCCTGAGTTCAATCCCCGATAACCACATACAATGCTGGGCATGGAGACTCAAGCCTACCAACAATCAACACCGCATACCACAAATGCCGGGCGTGGCGGCTCACTCCTGTAATCCCAGCACTCAGGAGGCAGAGACAGGAGGATTGCTGAGTTCGCGGAGGCTTGCCTGGGCTTCATGGTGAGCTCAGAGCCAGCCTGAACTACAAAGCGAGAGCCTGTCTCAAAAAAAAAAAAAAAAAAAAAAAAAAGCACCAAATCACACATCATGTTTTACTTGGAAACAGAAAAATCATGTAGTCTCTGAATTTTAAAGCTGGAGAAACAGATCAAAATTCTCACTCTATAGAAGAGGAAATTGAATCATGTTTGCTAAATTATACAGCGTGTGCAAATTCTTTCTCCTCTCTCTTTCGATATTATTTATTTTATTTTATTTATTAATATACTAAATGGATTCCATTTTACAATCCTAGTGCTGAGTATTGGATATATATGATCCTCAATCATGGCAAGTTTATGAGCTAATGAAATGTAAAGGAGATAAAAAAATGATGCAATTTGAGCTAAATGAAGGGAATTTAATGTATGATATTGTGATTTTATGTTAAAGTGACTAATTCTTTCCTAGATAATATGAAGAGTGTGGCACATAAACTAAATCTTAAATCTTTCAAAAGAGTTCTCCAGATTTATAAAGAAGAAAAACAGAATAACTATGTTGCTAATTTGTAATGTGAAGGAAAATATAGGTTGTGATTTTAAAACACCTTGTCTGTTTTATGAACCTCAACTTTATTCCTGCTATCTAATCCAGTGATCGAATCACTTTACAAAATTTTAAATATCATCTCATTTGCTAATGACATGTTCATATTGCCCTTTCCTTGAACTTAAAACTTGTGTATATCCAACTAATTACTCTCCAGTTCCACTGAAAGTCTAACAGGCTTTTCAAATATAACAAAATTAAGATCTGTGAATTTCTTCTCAACCTCCCTACAAAGGTCCATGTGTCCACTTGCTCAGTAAACATGTGATAGCTATGCTGGCTGCCGCTGCCCTTTTCTCACATCTTCTAGGGCAGCTTTCTCAGGGGACAGCACCTAGTTCTCACCGTCTGTGCTGCAGCCCCTGGTGTCCAAGCCACTCGGATATTGCGGGAGTTATCTGATGGGTTACTCTGCATTTACTCTATGCTCATCTTAAGAGTCATGAATCCTATTCAGATGTTGTTGCCTTGTGCTAAGTGCTCACTGAGAGGAAAAGCCACAGGAAGTTTTGTAATCATCTGATCATCCACAAACTGGCACGTGCTTACACTTCAGTCCCCGAGATCACTCTTATTCTGGTTCACTTCGGTCTACCATAAACTTCTCCCCTCTCCCACAGCAGGCAAGGGACACATTTGCTGCAGAGTCTTTACAGTTTCTCTCTACTAGTGATATTCAGATATCTACTTTCCTTCTAGTTAGCAGCCAATTCGGACATTATCTTCCTGAGGAAGTTTTCACTGGCTATTTATCTTCAATATGATAAATATGTATAATATATATAAATATATGATATAATGAATATATCTAAATAAATGTATATCTAAATATGCATTATATAAAATATTCAATATGATACATATATATAAATGCAATATGTATTTATATATATGTATATATATGTATATATGGCATTTTTATATGGGTCTTTTTGTTGCTCTTTTATCATGAAGTAGGATCCAAGATATACAGGGGCAATGTTCCCTGCTATTAACAATCAGTTCCCAATAACTAGAACAAACTGCATCCAACACACCATTCCTCATGGATAGCTCTAATGAAAACAAAACAAAATGTCTCCCACCCAAGCACATTTTTCATCACTGGATATTCTACTACTGGAAGTTCCTTGAAATAGAGTTTTGGGCTGGAGACGTAGCTCAGTGGTCCAGTGCCTGCTTCACAAACACAAGGTCCTAAATTTGATCCCAGTAACCACATACAATGCTGGGCGTGGTGCCGCACAGTAATAAATACCACATACCACAGTGCCAGGCATTGTGGCTCATGCCTGTAATCCCAGCACTCGGGAGGCAGAGGCAGGAGGATTGCTGAGTTTGAGGCTTTCCTGGGCTACATAGTGAGCTGAGGGCCAGCCTGAGCTACAAAGCGAGACCCTGTCTCAAAAAAGAAAAAAAAATGTGTTTGTCTGTTTTTACCTCTCTATACATTGATGCTGTGGAGAAGATAAACACAAAATATTATTTAATAATCCACTAACACTCAGTCAATAATTTCATGTGTCCTATCCATGATATCTCTAAATTTTGTCAGGGAAATATGGACTTTCTTAGATATGGAGCAGAAAGAGATTTTTTTTTTTAATGGACAATACTGATGTGAAAGAAACCGAACCACAGAGAAATAAGGAATAGAGGATATGTAGCAATAGATAAAGAAAGAGTATGATCAACAAACTGAATATCTACTTTACTTATGCAATTCTAATATAGCAAGAGAGTAAACTGATAGTGGACTCGTTGTGCTATCGGAGTGAAAATCCAGTCAAATGAGGGGAAATCAATTTGTAAGTGTAATCGATAAATTATATCTGAGAACTAAGAATCAGACTTACTTTTGAGTTTTTATATTTAAAGCATAAATTAAATAATGTTTGCAAAACACTTAGCTTTATATATGACAAATAGAAGTCAAGACCAGCTATTAACATATATTGAGAATGCATTTGTAGATGTTCATTGGTAATAAATTATTTAGTGATGATCATATGGACCTATTTTTTTTTACTCCTTTAAGGCATCACATTATTTATACTTTATGAAAAGTGAAGTAATTATAAATGTTCCAGTGTATGCCTGTTTGATATTGAAAGATTGGTATGGGAATCTACTCACATAGGTTTAGTTAATTTCTTGTGCAAAAGTATGAATGAGGTGTCAGATGGTGTAGAGTTAGCTCTATTGTTCAGTTTCTTTAAATATAGCCAACAGCAGAAGTCAAGTTGTAACAGATACAGATAAAATGTTGCATTTCTATGTACTACTCTCAATTTTAAATAATATAAAGGCAGATAGGAAAAAAGGTAAAATTACAGATATAGTTCCAAAAATAATAGTAAAATGGAAATATTGATGACTATGAATGAAAGGAACTCTCTTACTTTCCCTGAACTTCCAATCATTTATTTAAAATATAAGTTAGGATTTGAATTTCAAGCTTTATGTAAAGCCCTGGCAAACAAAAGTACCCAAATGTCATTAGCATCTAATGTAAAAGGTGGCAGAAACAACTGAAAGGAAACAAAACTCAAAAGGCAAGTGATAGGCGAGTTTTGTCCAAATGAGTGAGCAATTATTAAGATGTCTTTCTCGAATAATACAAAGTCAGCATTGTAGGGGACATTAGTAGAACCAAGGAATCAAGACTGATGAAGAACAGCTGGCAGAGGGTGGAGCTCAGAACCACATAATCACCCTATGTGAATGCAGTATAATTGACTCAGATTATCCCAGTAGTCTAAACTACTCTGTCTCCCTCCACAGAGCACTTTTAGAAACAGAAGCAACTCTTTCTGTCATTAATATCTTTGATTTCCTGCGGTATCTTCTTGCAGTAGCTCCAGTATTTATCTTTGTCAGAAAATGACCAGATTTAACAAGAAATACTACACAAAACAGTACAACTCAGAACAATTTGGTGACTTAGTGAAGAAATTTCATCTCACTATTTCCTCAAGAAAATCCCAGAAATCTAGAAGTACAAGTCTTAGAATATCCACTACAGCATTTTATTTGTAATATACTTCATGACTCAGAAATAATATTCATTTTGGAGTCTGGAATTCAGAATCCTCTCCAGTCCTCAGAGAAAATAAGTGATACATAGGTTTTTCATATTGGTACTATTCTTAAGACACTCTTCAGACCTGGGAATATTCTGAATGTGAATTGTGGTGGTAACATGGCTTGGTATTTCCAAAGCCATATATACACACTGCATTCAGAGAAGAGAAATGAACAGTATGAGTACCCAAAGGAAATGTTATGCCAGTTAGAATATAAATGAGGACAAACAGGAAAGAGAGAAAAAGTAATTCACTAACATGAAAATTTAAACCAAACCTATATTTACAAATGTAAGCAAAAATAATACACACACACACAAAACTATTCCATTCAGGCATGCAAATCTTTGACAAGTAGAATACTGACTTCATTAATTTGAAAAAATCTATATAATATAGTTTAAAGTGACAATGAATTACAAGTGTTAGGCTCATTTTATTTAATATTTACTTCCTAAGATTTAAACTCATCTCTTATACAACAGGTATATCATTAACTTTAATAGTTAGAAATTCCAATGAAGAAGACAGTTTTTTAAATGCTGTATGACACATAAGTAAAAATAGATATCACTAGGTCCGTGTAATAAGCCTACATCTATAATTGAAACATCTACTTCCATACTTTCCAAGAAACCCATATTCACATCATAGGACTTCTGTGAAGCTGTAATACATGTCTTCACACTTTCTCATATTCTGTGGCAAACTTTAACATCCTGGGTATTATTTCTGTACTTTAGCTTTTGAATTTCCTGGACAATTATAAAACCTCTTAGTGTTGTACCAGAACAAATAGCACTTAACTGATGGCAAACTAATGAAGATTGTGGTAAGGTCTATGATCCTATTTGGTTTGGGGTTGTATATATGTGTGTGTTGTATGTGTGTGTTTTAGGTCTTCCTGTACACCCCAAACTGCCCTTACACTTGACATCATTTTGTCTCAGTTGTTTGTGTGCAAGGGTCACACACACTACCACACCCGACATTAACATCTGTGTTTCTTTTCTTTAAAAACAAAACAAAACAATAATGTATTCTTGTTACAAAATAAATACATCCATTGTGGGAAGTTAGTTCATATACATATTGTATCTTGGTCTTTTTTCTACTTCCTTTGCTCTTCCTCCCATCGCTCTGTTCCCAGATCCTTTTCCCATATCTACAAAGTTTAACTCCCTGTTTCCCGTCATCTATCCTTCATTTTGAAGTTTAAATTATTTATATTTTGATTTCCTATATAAGAGAAACCACAATATATTTAACCTGCTGTGTGTAATGTATTGCACTTAGCATTAGGTGTAGTCATTTTCCTGAAAATTACTCAAATGTGTTCTTTTATGTGTCTGAGTAGTGCACCGTCATGTATACGTGCTAAATTTTCTTGTATTTCTAATCTCTCTACATGTAAGCTCCTCCCTGGTGTGAAATGCTGGCAATGTTGAAATACAGCCCATACTATTCAGAGCAAGCCTTTGGATCTAAATTACCCTTAAAACTTCGCTTATCATTAAATATTTGTTAATTACTTGAAGTCACACACTAACATGCTTTAGGACAACATTCTTACATCTGTATCAGAGGCAGAATTAACACGTGCAGGAGAAGGTGTTGACCAAAAACTTTACTTTCTCTTAAGTCTGCTTTTAGACACTTTCTACTTTATCTGAAAGCTTAGGAGCACTTTAACGACAATGAACTCGTAACAGTAAGTGACATTAATGAAGTTGAGCATGACGCTTCCACCTCACAGACGATTAGCTTGGTCATTTGATGTCAGTCTCTATCACCTTCACAGAATACCCATGACAAATAAGACTCAGTTACAAATTTCTTTGATTTTCATCTCCTAATGTATTCTAAAGGGGAAATTTCAGCAAAGCAATTCAGGTCTACATTTACAAAGGGTTTATAAGACTCGTACTTTTTTTAGGGGTGACACTGGTGCCTGAATTTGTGTACCTTGAGTCGTAAAAGTCCCAAATAGCATTGGATTAATTTTAACATCTTTTCCGAAATTCATAATAATACACAAACTAATCAGAAATAGATAATCTACTATTTTATCAATAGTTATGTAGGAGTCATTGAAACTGGATATTTCCTACAATGTACTGGCTTTTGCTAATGTGTCAGAAAGTGTATTATTTTTACTAACAAGATCAAAAATGGTGTGCCATTGGCCGCCCAGGCTAAGGAAAGCTAGGGAGTGTGACACATATACTCAGATAAATATGGATTACGGGATCATGCACAAAGCCAAATTACACAAACTCACACACTGATTGTAATTGCTAGCCTTCCAACAATTCAATCATCTTCATATTTAGTAAAGTATAAAAATAGCAAAGAAAAAGTTTCAAGCAAATAAGTCTGTTTTTTTTCATCCTTGCTTTATTTTTTACATTTCCATGAAGCCCTAAGCAAAGCAATGTCCTTGTGCAGTGTGCTAAAATGTCCTTAACATGGAGGAGTCAAATCATAATAAATTTAAGAAACTCCCAATGACAACTGAATCCACATTATGTTCACTTATATTACCCCAGGAAATCAAAGTCGCAATCTGCATAAAATTAAAGATATTCCTTATTATGACATCATGTGTGCATTTCCAGAAAGCACAGGCACAGACACACACACACACACACACACACATTCATGCACGCAGGCGCGCATGAGTACAAAAAAAACTTCTTACGAAGAAACAAATTGCTAACCTGAAAAGACAGACCTGAAGCCTCAGAGGCTAAGAATTCTCCAGTTAGGAAACAACAATAAAGATGCAAAAATGAAAATAAATACAAAACAACAGGGAAAATTAGGGATGTTTCCTCGGGTTTTGTAAAGAAAGAGAAATATTTGCTAATTTGTATAATGAGAATTTTATATGAGCATAATAGATACATAAAGTCCTTTTGTAGATACATATAATGTATATTAAGTGTAAAGAATAATATAGATCATGAATATATAATTTGGAGTTAAAGTGCTACTAACATGGTTTGGTTTAAAGCATCACAAGTAAAACGTTGGAGAATTAGTCAAATTTCTATTAGAAAATCTATCTAGGAGTCCAAGAAAGGTACATTTTTTAAAAAACAACAAGTTCTTAATATTTAATATTGTTACACCTAAATAGAAAGTTTAAAGGATTTTTAAAAATTAGCTTTAGATACACAGAGGATCAATACAGAACCTTTATTCACTTGAGATATATTCATTTTAATGTTGAATTAACAATATTTTATGCTGAGTTGAGTTGAAAGTAGAGAATCTCTTTGTGCTGCATGTTCCTTAGTTTTAATTATCCAATTAGTCGGGGCTGCTTTGTTCATGCTTAATAGGAGCCAGCTAGATCACTTTAGTAAGCATCACGGCTAGGTCTGGGGTTTACTCATGCGGAACTGGAAAGCAAATTATCCTGCTTTCTCCATAAGCATTATAATAGTAGAACCAATATCTAGGAACCTAACAATAATGAATACAAAAAGTTGATGGTAAGATTATCCTACTCATTAACTCATTAGTTTGGATTATTTTCTCAAAGCATATTTCAAGAAACACTTTGTCAAAGTACACCACTTCGATTAGAAAGAACAGTCTATTTTTTAAAAATTCAATTATTTATCGGTACATTTTATATACAGCTCACAATCATGCTCAACATTGGAAATATGTACCAGTATATGTCAGAAGTCAATTCTCATTTTCACCCATATCCCTACCCACCCCACAACGTCCCACCCACTATGTACACACTAACAAAAGAAATAAAGAGGCCACAGATATGTTCTCTGGTATGAGAACCTGTACATGCAAATGAGTTATAGATGTGTGATAGATTTTGTGAAATAGGAAATATTCAAAAGGAATGTGGTAGGGGAAAGTAATGAGGGGAAACAATAAATATGATTTGGAAAGAACAGTCTATTTTTAAAAAGAATTTAGTGAAAATGCCTACCTCCTGTGGAAAATAGAGGAAACCAAAAGTATTAGCGTATTACTACAAACATTATTTCAACATAAAACTGATTATTTATTTTGGATAAACAACTGATCAATGAATAAAATAAACAAAATAGCAACTCAATGTACAACATGTTAGCATTTTAATTTTCCTTTATTAGTGCTCTTCTTCTTTCATAGAATTTCCTATCAAACAAGTCAAAATAAATTTACAAAAATGTGGTTTTAAAGCAACATTCAGATATTTGTGTATACATGTTTCCCTGGTGACTGTATAACACTCATAGCAAAAACCACTCTTAAATAACAAATGTTTAAATTGTACAACTTCAAATATATAAATAATGTATTGCTCATAAAATCAATTCCTAAGACTATTTCTCCAAGAGTACTATCTCATCTGTTTTGCAGCAGGTTTAGACTTTCTGTTTTAATATTTAGGTCTTGGATTCACTTTAATTTAGTACATGGTAAAAGAGATAGATACAGCTTTAGTCTTTGTCAGGTAAAGTCCAGTTTTTCCAGCACCATTTGTTAAAGAGGTTGTCTTTCCTCCATTGAGGATGTTTGGCTCCTTTGTCAAAGATGAGGAGGCTTAGTGTATCTAGAGCTGTTTCTGGATATTCTCATCTATTCCACTGGTCCCCAAGTCTGTTACTTTGCCGGTACCATCCGTTTTTATCACATTGGCTTTGTGAGCAAAACCTCTATAGCAAGAGAAGTAGCAGAAGAAATGCACAACAAAATCTCATCTTACTACAAAGTGTCTACATAGAAAAGAAACTACTGGCAGAGTGAAAAGACAATGAACAATACAGGAAAAAAATTATCTAGAATATATAAAGAGTTTTTAAAACTCAACCTCTCCCAATTTACAGACCCAATTCAAAAATGGGCATCTGAAAAGAGCAGACGCTTTTTAGAGGAAGATGTAAAAGTAGGTAAGAAGCATATGAAGAAATGCTCAACATCACTGGTCATTCAAGAGATGCAGATGAAAAAAACACTGAGACTTCATCTCACTCCAGAAAGTATGGCTGCTATTTAGAATTAGCCAACAACAAATTCTGGCGAGGTTGTGGAGAAAAAATTACTCTTCTCCAACACTGGTGGGAATGTAGACTGATACAATCACTATGGAGATCAGTGTGGAGAATCCTTAGAAAACTTGGACTAGAGGTCCCATTTGACCCTGCTACTCCTTTGCTTGGGATATACACGAAAGAATTACAAGATTCGTATCACAGCAGTATAAGTGCATCCATATTTACAGAAGCTCAATTAGTAATAGTTCAATCTTGGAAATAATTCAAATGCCCATCAACTCTAGACTAGATATATATATATATATATATATATATATATATATATATATATATATACACACACATACACACACAAAATGGAGTATTATTATAATATATATAATATATATATAAAATATATATATAATGGAGTATTATTCTGCCTTAAAATAATTTTGAATTGTTTATACTCAAATGGATGTACCTTAAGTATATACTCATAAGTAGAATAAATAGGTCACAGATGTGTAAATATATATTTTCTCTGGTATGAAAAACTGAAAATGTAAATGAGTCTTATAATGCATGATAGATATTATGAAATAGTAAATATTCAAAGGGAAGTGGAGTTTATGGGTAAGTAATAACGGGAAAGAAGAAATGTGATGGTTAAATAAAAGAAAACAAAGCTTATGTATTTAGATGGTGGGAGGTTGTAGGGTGGGTAGGGGAGGGGAAAATGAGAATTAAGTCATGTCATATACTGGTACAAATTCTCACTGTTGACCGTGATCATGGTATGTCTATATATCAGGTACTGATAAAGATTCAAATAAAAAAATAATATATTGATTTTTATCATTAAAGTTAATTCACCAATTCAAGCTCATCTGGTGAATTATACTTCAGTAATAAAGCAATATTAATTATCTTTAAAAGGAAACATTGAATATATTTTCCACAAAACATGCAACTTATATTATTAGAAATAAAAAATCTAAAGACCATGTTTCTTAAAAATTCAAGGAAGGTGGGCCGGAGGGTTAGCTCAGTGGTTCCAGCGCCTGCCTCGCAAGCACAAGGTCCTGAGTTCGATCCCCGGAAACCACATACAATACTGGGCATGGAGACTCACGCCCACCAGCAATCAACACCACATACCACAGTGCCGGGCGTGGTGGCTCACACCTGTAATCCCAGCACTCGGGAGGCAGACAGGAGGATTGCTGAGTTTGAAGCTTGCCCAGCCTACATAGTGAGCTCAGGGCCAGCCTGAACTACAAAATGAGACCCTGTCTCCAAAAGAAAAAAAAAATTCAAGGAAGGGGGCTGGAGATTTGGCTCAGTGGTTCCAGTGCCTGCCTCAGAAGCGCAAGGTCCCTGGTTCAATCCCTGCTAACCACATGCAGTACTAGGCATGGTATGCCCACTGGCGATCAGTACCTCATACCACAGATGCCAGGCTTGGTGGCTCAAGCCTGTAATCCCAGCACTCGGGAGGCAGAGGCAGGAGGATTGCTGAGTTCAACGCTTGTCTGGCCTACATAGTGAGCTCAGGGCCAGCCTGAACTACAAAGCAAGGCCCTGTCTTAAGAAAAAAAAAAAAGAAAAAAAGAAAAAAAAGAAAGGCCAGAGATTTAGCTCAGTGGTTCCGGTGCCTGCTTTGCAAGCACAAGGTCCTGAGTTCGATCCCCAGTAACCACATACAATGCTGGGCGTGGAGACTCACGCCCACAACCACACACCACAGTGCTGGGCATGGTGGCTCACGCCTGTAATCCCAGCCCTGGGGAGGCAGAGACAGGAGGATTGCTGAGTTTGAGGCTTGCCTGGGCTACATAGTGAGCTCAGGGCCAGCCTGAACTACAAAGCAAGACCCTGTCTCAAAAAAAAATCCAGGAAAACAGAACTGGGGCATCTGCAGATTGGGGTATCTTGTAGCAAATCCCCAGCAGATACTGAAAGGCAATTTTCCTCCTGGGAATCTAAATAGTGTAGTGGAGGTGAGCAAAGATAAGTTTGATGTCTTGAAGAGAAATACATAAAATTCATTCAGTTTGAAGATTGGAACAGAGAAAAAAATTAAACCCAAAGGACAGTGCCTCTAATATATGGAGACTCACATAAGCATATTTGGGGAACACCAGAAGAAGGAAGATGATGCGATGGAAGAAATAAATGATGAAGCAGATCTTTGAAAATTCCCAAATAACTTTTCTACATCAATGCAGAATGAACTCAAGCCAACTCTGATAGGGTAAATCATATTTAAGACATTATATATCAAAAATAAGGGAAAAAAGAAAACAATGTATCTAGAGAAAATAACACCATACATACAAAGGAATAATGATATCAATTATGGACATCTCCTTGTCAGAAATAAAACAGTCAGAGTATAATAAGATATGAAATTAAATCATTGATCAGTATGTGCACTTATGAATCTACATGCATCAAACTCAATGCAAAATTGACAACCTTAATGTAAGGTATTAAAGTAGTCAGTTTAAGAAAAAAAAGTATCAGAAGTAATTTTAGGTCTACTGAAAGAAGAGAGAAGAAAAAATAGATTTAAAGATAATTTTTATTGCTTGAATAATTTTCCTCAAGACAAATGTTTGTTTAGAACAGAGACATTCATTTTAAGATTATTATAATGTATCTATAGGCTTGTCATTTTGTGTTGTGTTATTCAATGACTACTAGAATAGCACTAAATCTAAGTAGACTGTGCTGTTTAGCATGTATATTTTAATTCTTGGAGCAAAAATTAGAAAGCTTTAAAATAAAATATAAGTAAGCCTCTAGGCTGCTACTTGGCAGCATCTATTTATGATTGCCATCATTTTATACTAATTGTCTTCAGTTTGCATACCAAATGTATTTTCATTTGTCTATAAGTAGGTAATTGAATGATAGATAATCTAAGTGAGAAACCGGCGGCGGGGTGGGTGGAGATGCAGAGAGAGGAATTCTGAGGAGGAAAGCCTAGCTACAAGTTCATCACTGTGTTCCATTCTTCATGTGAAAAGTCACTCAAAATCTCTTTTGTCTGAACGTCTTTATGAAATGAAATAGGAATGTATTTCTCTAATATAGCTTTTCAGAAATGTTTGGAAAATTATTCTTTACAAATTTTATAATAATATTTGACACATGATAACTCCCAGTATATATCAGCCAAACAGTTCACATTTTTTTTTTTTGAGTGCCTGCTCTGTTTAAACAGAACTAAAGATATCTTCATTTGGCTTTGAACTTATAATTTGCTTATTTAAGTTGATTTTCTCAAAACATGATATATAAACATTTTTAAAAACTGAAAATTTCTGAGTTCTTACACCTCAGAGTGGTAGAAATTTTTCTGCATAATTCTGAAAGCCCTGATAGAGAGACAGGGACTCCAAGGCCTATTCTAACTAAATTTGTTGCCACACCCTGGGCAAATGGAGAAACATATGGTCCATGTATATGGCTACACACTCTTCTGCACTGAAGAACATTTTTCACATAAATAGATAGCACTGGAAAGTGTTTGAACATTTTTTTTTTTTTTTAGACAGGGTCTTGCTTTGTAGTTCAGGCTGGCCCTGAGCTCACTCTGTAGCCCAAGCAAGCCTCAAACTCAACAATCCTGTCTCTGCCTCCCAAGTGCTGAGATTACAGGCATGAGCCACCACGCCCGGCACTGTGGTATGTGGTATTGATTGCAGGTGGGCGTGAGTCTCCACGCCCAGCATTGTATGTGGTTACTGGGGATCAAACTCAGGACCTTATGGTTGTAAGGCAGGCGCTGGAACCACTGAGCTAATTCTCTGGCCCCAAAGTGTTTGCACATTTTAAGAAATTGTAATTTATCACTTTTGACAATTGTGGGCATTAAAGGAAATAAAGTCCACATAGACTTATTTGCCCTGTCTGGGCTTGTGTTTGATATATTCATAAACTCGTTAAGCAATCTAGATGACTAAAATGAAAGGAAAAATTCATACCTATTGTATTAAGAATAAGGAAATGTATTTATTTTTTGCTTAAATGGAGTATAAAACAAAGCACAAACATTGAAATTCTGTAGGCATTAAGTATGAATTTGCTCAATGACATTAGCAAATACTATTTTTTACCACTTCACTTTGAAAGGTAAGACAGAAATCAGAAAAAGCGAAAAAGTAAGCAAGCTTTTTGGGTTTCTATTAACTTGTCACATTATATCCACTGTGTCAGAACTTGAAGACATCGATGCAATTCTTGCCCAGCCAACACCAAATGCAAAAACCCCGCACTTGGCAAAGGAGGACTCATGCCAAAACCTCGCATATCCAAGTGATTTTGAAGCTTGAAGTGTAACAGGAAAATGTGATAGGAAAGGAAACGTGACAAACGAAAAGACAATTCCAGAAGGTGTTTAGACAAATAATAAGACATTGTTCAAACATGAGAGGAACAAAAGGTCAGTGACAGGGACAGAAGAGTTTCTTACAGATGGCCGGAAAAATTTGCTGACTGAGCAGACAGGCATAGGTAAAACAAAACCCAATGAGTGCATTGGCTTTCTATTTTGACAGAGGACTTGGGGAACAGAATCAGAAATAGGCACAAGTCTCCAAGGAATGAGGAAAACATATCAAAGGAAGCCTGGGCTGTGCTGAGCAAGCACCTAAAAATAGGATTGATTATATTTTCTTGAACAAGAACTAAAAACCAGTTACAAAAATATGCTATTGTATAATTTTTAAGTGGAAATCCTTAGGGAGTTCTTTAAGAAAAATTGTAACAGAATCTCACTAACTCCTCCCAAGTTTTTGATGTAAGTGCCTGAATCTGGGACCGTTGAGGAACTCTGCGCTTTAGACACTCCACTTAAAATCCTTTTCTGAATGCAAAATAAAGTGAGCCTAAAATCTGAAACCAGTTTCTGGAGGATTCCCCAAACAGGAGTATGCACATGCAGAGGAAGTGGTGGAGCGCTGTGTCCTTGTCCCCTGGGCACTCCGTGACTTCACTGCAGTGGTACAGTGCAACAGGAGCGCCCTGCTTCTAGAGAAGAGCCTGGAGAAAAGAGAAAGGACTTTTTACCAACAGTATCTCACAGCATCATTTTCTTCAGTGTGTTAGAAATTTCTGCTTATGTTGGGATCCTTGATGCTACTGCTCAGCCTTGTACTTTGAACCAGGAGCGCGACTCGTCACCAGGGTTAAGTGCCTGGATGGGCTGTGCAGTACATCCCGGTGAAGAGGAAGGAAGCCAAATAAAATTCCAGATGTTAATTTGGAAGAAGATACTATGAAATAATAGAATGGAAGGAATTCAGCATATAAGAAGCTCATGAGAGCTACATGTAAGGAAGTAGTGTAGACTGCTTTTTATTTAGAAAGTCACATTTTTGCAAAATAGTTGTGGCAGGAAGGTAAACATTTTAGAGATTTCCAGATACAACTTTATTCATGTTTGGTAGAAGATCAGGAAAACCACGAAAAGGAGCTTCAAGGTGTTTCCTCCCACACTGTCATCCGGGAAGCGGATACACAGATAAGGTGATGACTAATTTTATATCAATTTGGCTGCATCTTTGCCAAAATATTTAACCAAACATTATTTTGAATGCTTTACAAAGGTGTTTTTGTAAAATATAACACTTAAATGAGTGGGCTTTGGGTGAGGCAGGTTACTTTCCATAATTGGGTGTATCCAATCCAATCACTTGAGCAAACAGTATTTCTCCCACAAAAAGACCTTTGGATATGAATTATGAATATATATGTTTGGATTATAGTTTATGCCACTCATCATATTATGGCATTTCCAAGACTCCATGATCATGTGAAGTGACTCCTTAAATTCTCAATTTCTGTCTCTCTGTCTCTGTCTCTATCTCTGTCTGTCCCTCTGTCTTTCTGTTTTTATGCTAAAATTTTAAATGTCTGATTCTGTTTATAATTATTCAAGCTCTTTATATTTATATATTATTTATTTTATAATTGCATAATCTCCTCAATTTCCTGATAATCAGGAGAAGAATTTAAAGTTCTTTTCAGCAAAATATGTAACCTCTGAGTCAATAACAACTCCCTCTGAGAGGTTACTTAATGAAATAATCCTTAAAGAGGACAAAATATCTCCAAAACTATCATCATTAAAATATTAATCAGGGCTGAGGATTGAGCTCAAGTAGTGCTGTTCCAAATTTGGACTCACAAGGGTCTGAGTTTGATCCCAAGTACCATCAAAACAAAATTTTATATGTATATATATACATATATGTATGTATATATATACATATACATATGTAATTTATTTTGAATTTAATTTTTATTTGAGACAGGATCTCGCTTTGTAGTTCAGGCTGGCCCTGAGCTCACTATGTAGCCCAGGCAAGCTTCAAACTCAGCAATCCTCCTGCCTCTGCCTCCCGAGTGCTGGGATTACAGGCGTGAGCTACACTTGGCTAGAATTTAAGTTTTTTAAAATCAATTTGAAGGTCTTGATTTGGAACAGCCAGCATGACATATTGTAGATAAAAAATATTTTCCTACAAGATGCCATGGATCAAAAATAAGCGGTGAACGTGTAGAAGGTGGGATCCTTTGAATCCAAAAGCAACACAGGTGTGGATGCTGAGGCTTCTTCCTCGACTTAATGAGTTCATTTGGATGACTGTCTACAGAAGTTAATGCCTTTCTATATACTAGTATTTTCTGTTTATACCGTTTTCATTTTATCCCTAGACTTCAGCAGCTTTTTAGAAGGTATATATGTAGCAAGCCTTGTATTTAAAGACAAAATCAAACCTAAAGTTATTTGCATGTTTTATCTTTACACAAAGACGCTATGAAAGATTTTCAAAACAGAGGAAAAGGTTTCACCTCTTAAAAATACCCCGGAATTATGAAAAAAGAGCACATAGGAGTCCCACGACTTACAGCTGGAAGGTGAGAGGTTGATTAGGGCTGTTTTCCGCTTCATCATAGCTTGCAATTTATGAATGAATGAATCCTTTCATTCAGAGCTCACTGCATGTTTGTATTACATGGATTAATGGATTATATTTTAAAGGAGCACTTTGATCAAAATGATTTGGAAATCTTTTACAGATCTATAGTGATTTTAGGAAGTGGTTGTTTGTGACTTAAAAACTGGAATAATCTGTGTTGAAAGTGCTTTGTAAATCAGAAAGTGTTATGCTAAAAATAGGTTAATTAATTAAGGTGTGTGGAAAGTTTCTCGATATATTATGACAAAACAGAACATTTGCGTATTAGTGTAGGAAGTTGTGACTATACAAGATTCCACTGTCCTAATACTGGACTTTAATAAACACAGAACCTTTATTTCCATCGCCCAAGCAATTGCACAGTTCTGTGTGCTCATTCTCAAGTACCCCCACTGCAGACAGGGGAACGGAACTTCATTCTACCTTGTTCACGTCTTAAAGGATCAGGATCAGATTTCTGAATCGCATCTAACAATAAATTGATAACAACTACAGAAGAGAAGAGGATGTAGCTCTGTAAGAAAGTAAGAAATCCATAGTAGAACCGGAAACTTAACTCAGTGGCTCCAGCATCTGCCTAGAAAGAGTGAGGTCCTTGTGTTGAGACCCAGTAACGACATACAACAGTACCGGGCATGGTGACTCATGCCCACCAGCAATCAGTACCACATACCACACTGCTGGGCGTGGGGGCTCACGCCTGTCATCCCAGTACTTAGGAGGCAGAGGCAGGAGGATTGCTGAGTTCCATGCTTGCCTGGGCTACATAGTGAGTTCAGGGCCAGCCTGAACTACAAAGTGAGACCCTGTCTCAAAAACAAACATAGCAAGTGATTTTTAGGAGTTTCTTTTTCGGTCAGAATTTTGCAAACCATTTTTCAAAGTTCTAGCTCAAATGCATTGCCAACATTAAAATAATAAATTATATTAAACTGAGGATTTAAAAAATGTATTCCATTGCTACAGGTTGATATTTGTATCTTCAAAACTCTTTTTTTGATTCATAATTGTTTATAAATTAGAAATAAGACCTAATAGACTTTTAACAAATACTCTATAATAATAGATTTTTTTTTCCTGGCAGTTTCCACAAATAATATTTTTCAGAAATTAAATTACAGCTCTTCATTACTTCTTTGACAAAAGGTGCTACCTTCATACAAATAGAAAATAATGTTAAAATACTATCACATGTATCTCAGCACTTCTTGACCTACCATTTCAGGCAAATAAAATGATGTTTATAATTTTTCCAAAGTGCAGTAACAACAAGTCTAGCAGCTGCTCGGAGGAGCTGACTCATGGTGGGGCTGGGGAGGGAAATATTTTGCTGTCGTGGACCTGTGCTGTAGTGTATCGCTGTCTGAAAAGCACCAGATGGAGGAATTCAAAGGCTAAGATGATCCCGCTAAGGCAAAGTACAAAGAGCACAGCGAAAGATGGAGAGAGGAACATGGGATGGGTCTCAGGCAAGTGGAAGAGTCCAAGACAACTTGAGAGGGGGGTAAGTACAATAAAGATCTGCTGTGTACAGAAGCCTGTTAACCTAAATGAATATAAATGTTATTTTTCATTAACTTGAGATAAGATTGATGATGTTAACAAAAAATGAAAACAAAGGGCCGGAGATTTAGCTCAGTGGTTCCAGCGCCTGCTTCGCAAGTGCAAGGTCCTGAGTTCGATCCCAGCAACCACATACAATGCTGGGCGTGGTGACTCACGCCCACCAACAATCAACCAGCAATCAGCACCACATACCATAGTGCCGGGCGTGGTGGCTCACGCCTGTCATCCCAGCACTCGGGAGGCAGAGACAGAAGGATTGCTGAGTTCAAGGCTTGCCTGGGCTACATAGTGAGCTCAGGGCCAGCCTGAACTACAAAGCTAGACCCTGTCTGAAAAAAAAAAAAAAAAAAAAACCGAGGAAAGATTTGGAGGGAAAGAGAAACAGGAGGGAGAAGGAAGCGGGTTAAAAATAAGTGTGCTGTACTCTATGCATGTACCCATGCCCGCAGATGGCCGGAAACTGCTCTGACTGCAAACATGTACTAATTTCAAACAGCCCAGGAAATCAATATAGAAATCAGTATAGAAATTGCCTGGAATAAATTGAAAACTGTCCAAAATCCTGAAATGGGCTGTGACTATCATTCAGTGGTAGAGCAATTCTCTAGCCCTGAGTTGGATTCTAGTGTTTAAAAAAAAAGTATCAAAAGTATTTTTAATTGAATTCTTTATTGGTACAATTTATATACATCTCAAAATCACATATAACATTGGGAAATTTGTACCAGTATATGCCACAAGTTAATTCTCATTTTTACCCATATCCCTACCCACCCCCCCTCCTCCCCCCTTTATACATGCTCTTTTATTTCAAAAGTATTTTTAATTAAGCTAAGATTAAGACAAAACTAAATTCAAGTACAATTCTTTAAGAAAAGAAAGTGTTCTTCATAGAGGTTCTACATTGCTATAGCTGTTTTCCTAAACTGGCAGATTAAATTGTATGTATATACCATGTACAATATAGAATATCATACATATATACCTATATATTTCTTCTAGGTAAATAATATATGCTTATTTTCAAATTTATGTGTAATTTCTCCTAATTGAAAAAAAACAACATTTTGTTTTCATTGTTACTTATTGTTTAGATAAAAAACTGATGGTTAGCTGGTCATTTTACTCATTAACTTTTCAAAAAGTTTTTAATTGATATTCAATATTTTAGATGTGACTATACCCTCACTATGAGAACTAAGTCATTTCATGTACTGGTTTAAATTCTCAATGTCGATTGTGCTCATAAGTGTGTATATAAAATGTACCAATAAAACCAATTAAAATATTATTTCATTCACTGTTTTATATA
>PVIC010025632.1:0-25161 GCA_004025085.1 Thryonomys swinderianus
TGGGTTAATTTCTGCCCTGTTTTGTATAATTTTCTCTCTTGTATGAGCTTTGGGCTTGATGTGCTCTTCTTTTTCTAAAGCTTGAGGTTCAACATTAGGTTATTTGAGCTCACCCTGTTTTTCTGATATGGGAATTCACTGCTATAAATTTCCCTCATAGGACTTCTTTTATTCTATCCATAAATTCTGATATGTTGTATTGGCATCATTTAATTGTAGAAACTGTCTAATTTACATACTTACTTACTTACTTATTATTTTGATACAGCTTGTCACTTTGTAGTTCAGGCTGGCCCTGAGCTCACTATGTAGTCCAGGTAAGCCTCAGACTCAGCAGTCCTCCTGCCCCTACCTCCTGAGTGCTGGGATTACAAGCGTGAGACACCATGCCCGGCTGTTTATTTTTAAATTGGTCATTCAAGAGGATATTATTATTTTCCTGTGTTTATGTGGTTCTTGTGGTTTCTTTTGCCATTAATTTCTAACTTCAGTGCACTGTGGTCTGATAATATGCATCAGATAAATTCAGTTCCTTAGCAATTACTTATGTATGTTTTATTTGCTATTATGTGGTCTATTTTGGAGAACATCCCATGTACAGCTGAGAAGAATGTGTATTCTATAGACTTCTATTAAGTCCATTTGTTAAATAATTTGATATACTTTTGATGTTTCATTGTTGATTTTTTTGTATAGTTGATCTGGCTATATGTAACAGTGAAATATTGGGGCTCCCCATTAAATTATGTTAGTGGTTATTTTTTCTTTCTGTTAATATTTGTTTTATGTAGTTCACTACACAATTATTTGGTGCATATGTAAGTATGATCGTGATCTCTTTGTCTTGGATTATTGCCTTTACAAGGAGGTGTAGTGATCTTTATTCTCTTTTAATTCATTTTGCCTTGAAATTCACTTTGTAAGCAAATAGAAGAGCTGCTCCTTCTTTCATTCTGCACCAACCCTCACATTCTGACTTCCTAGCCACTTGATGTATGAGTATTATTTCACCCAGTAGTTTTTACATTCAACATTAAAGCTTTCTGTTCATGGCAACTACGCTTCTATTACAGATAAAAAAGAATATTTTGAAACTATGAACCTTTGAGTTTAGTGTTTGAGTCAGCCTGGGGATATTCAAAGACAAAAGATGGACACTGTCCTTCCATTGTCTCCAAGGCTATGCCTTTGTTTTTCCTGACCAAGCTAGCAACTCTACCTGAATCAGTAATAGCTGCTCAGTTTGAAAACAAGTCCTTTTAAAGAATATAAAGAAAGAATGTGTACAACAGGATGCAAGGGAGCACAGATCAAGTGGTGTGCAAAGCTCAAAGCCATAGTACAGGTGTTGGAATCATAGCTTTAAATCACTTATGCTCTTGGATAATCATAAATACAAGTGTACCTTGATTTAAATCCCTACAATAAGAATAATAACCATGTGAGAGTGAACTGAAGATAACACATGTAAAGGCAGAGCATGCATGGTAATTGTAAATATTTACAAGAATATTTGGGTAGTAGATTTGTTTTCTTGTTTCTTGTTTCTTTGATTTTCTTGTTCACCTTGTGTTTTATTCATGAGTTTCTTGTTGCTTTGTATCTTTTAAAAAATCTTCTTTTATTGTATATATTTAAGATATACTAACCTGAGTTTTTTTTTTTTATTTGTTTGTGGTTTGTTTGTTTGTTGAGACAGGGTCTTGCTTTGTAGTTCAGACTGGCCCAGAACTCACTGCATAGCCCAGGCAAACCTCAAACTCAGCAATCCTCCTGCCTCTGCCTCCCAAGACCTGGGATTGTAGGCATGAGCCACCACACCCAGCACTGTGGTGTGGACTGGACTCACCACACCAGTATTGCGTTATGTGGCTACCAGGTATTGAACCAGGGACATTGCACTTGCTAGGCAGGCTCTAGAACCACTGAGTTTAATCTCCAGCCCTACCCTGTTGTTTTGTCAAGCCAGTTAACATACCCATCATCTCACATCTTTTTCGTGTAAGAACACCTAAAAACAGCTCTCATGGCACATTTCCAGTGGAAAGTGTGATATTATTTACTACAGCTTTCATTTTGTGGATTAGGTCTCTAGATTACTCATTCTATATAACTACAACTTTTTACTTTTTCATCAACATTTCCCTTCCCCTTCCTCTGATTACCAGTGTTCCACTCTTAGTTTCTATATATTCAACTTTCTTTTTTTTTTTTTGCTTTTTGGAGACAGGGTCTCGCTTTGTAGTTCAGGCTGGCCCTGAGCTCACTATGGTGCCCAGGCAAGCCGCTGCGAACTCAGCAATCCTCCTGCCTCTGCCTCCCGAGTGCTGGGGTGACAGGCGTGAGCCACCACGTCCGGCATTGTGGTATGTGGTGTTGATTGCTGGTGGGCATGAGTCTCCACGCCCAGCATTATATGTGGTTACCGGGGATCGAACTCAGGACCTTGCGCTTGCGAGGCAGGCGCCGGAACCACTGAGCTAACCCTCCGGCCCTATATTCAACTTTCTTTATGATGCCACATACAAAATTTAGGGTGGTGGTCTATGCCTATAATCTAATCACTCTAGGAAGCTGAGGCAGAAAGACTTCTAGTTTGATTCTATCCAGGACAATTCAATGAGTAGAGATCCTGTCTTTAGACAAAAAAGTAAATAGAACAAAAAAATAAAATAATAATAACATAAAATAAAAGGTTGGGGGGATCGGAGATTTGGCTCAGTGATTCCAGCGTCAGCCTTGCAAGCGCAATGGTCCTGAGTTCAATCCTGGTAACCACATACAGTGTTGGGCGTGGTGACTCATGCCCACCAGCAATCAATACCACAGTGCCGGGCGTGGTGGCTCACGCCTGTAATACCAGCACTCGGGAGGCAGAGACAAGAGGATTGCTGAGCTCAAGGCTTGCCTGGGCTACATATTAAGCTCAGGGCCAGCCTGAACTACAAAGTGAGGCCCTGTCTCAAAGTAAATAAATAAATAAATAAATAAATAAATAAATAAATAAATAAATAAAATAAAAAAATAAAAGGTTGGGGATGTAGAGCTCAGTGTGAAGGCCCAGAGTTCAATACTCAAAACCAAAAAGAAATTGCAGCATACAAGAGAAATCCTACTGTATTTTCCATATGTGTCAGTTAGCATAGTGCCCTTCAGATTCATCTGTGTTGTTGCAAATAACAAAGTCTCCTTTTAAAAGCCAAATGGTATTTCATTGTTATATGTACCTCATTGTCCTTATCCAATGATCAGTTGAGGGACACGTAGATTGTTTTAACACCTTGACAGCTGTGAATGATGCTGCCATGAGTACAGGAGTCCAGGAAACATGTATCTGTCACAGGGTCACCGTGGTAATTAAATGAAAAAAAAAAATATAGCCCTGAACCCTGGGGTTGACACAAAGCCCACACTCAGCAAATTCGGTTGACTGCTGATCTCGTGGTTTTCCTGCTTTATTTTAGCACAGTAGTTAGATGTTTTTATCTAGGCATATGTTTCCCATTTGTGTTTTGCCCTCTGAGTGGAGATACTACATGCCATTCAAAATTTATGAATCTTATTGTGGTGGAGGAACTCTCAGTTGTTAAAGTTACGGTTGATGGGTTGTGTTCTGAGTGAGAAAGCCCTTCCACAGGAGGAGTTGGAGTTACTGCAGTCAGTGCATGTTGTAACTGGCAGGCTTCTCGTTGGCCTGCAGTAACCCAGCCACATGGCACAGCCCCAAGTATTACATGGCTCAAGATGTGCAGTATTTTAGCCATGCAGGAGATGATGATGGCAGAATGATAGAGCCTGGTGCTTAATTGTTTTGCATCCTCATTTGAACACAAGCTGAGTTTTCAAGATAGACATCCTTTCATAACAACAAAGGGCAGATTTCACTAACAAAAATGAGTGCTGAAACTACTACCTCTGAGAATCATTACATTGCAAATGCTTCGCTGAGGTTTCATTCTGGCTTTTGTTGCCTGTGGAAGCTTTTACAAAAAGCATGAGAATAACAAAATAATACTCTGCCAGAATATTATCTGTGATCTCTCCCAGGAAGAAATTGCCTATGAGTGCAGCAGCTTTCAGTTTAAGGCCCATGTATGGGACAAATTAACCAGACTAATTTAAGGCTAGTTTTATTGTGTTTCTACTCAGTG
This sequence comes from Thryonomys swinderianus, assembly GCA_004025085.1. Classification (NCBI taxonomy): domain Eukaryota; kingdom Metazoa; phylum Chordata; class Mammalia; order Rodentia; family Thryonomyidae; genus Thryonomys; species Thryonomys swinderianus. Next base: position 4,152 of record PVIC010025632.1, read on the forward strand.
TTGATATACAGAAAGTATATAATCATAGAGGTATTTTAGTTTAACTCTAAATCACTTGTGGTATGAAACTAGCTTGCCTTTGAATTTCTATAATTTTAATTTATCTCTTCAGGTAAAAAGTTAATGAAAAATTTTAATAAATTTAACCATCATATGAATGTGAGGATTTTTTTTATTTTAAAGTAGTGTGGAGCTAAATAAAACAGAAATGTGTACAGTGTATGAAAAGATGTATGTATATATAGATTTAAAGTTTTTAATATGACATCATAAAGGTTTATTTTGTTATAAAAGGGTTTATTTTATAAGTAATGAAAGGAAGGAAATAAAATTTGGAAGAAAGGAAAATAACATACCTAGATGATGCAATGTGAAAGTAAGTCAAGTATAGGAGAGATTAATTAGAATTTAACATTATAGAGTCATAGATAATATTTATGTTTAGCTAAGCTGGTATATGTATTTGCAATAAAGAAATATATGTGTGACATTTATATATATCCAGAGGCCCATAATTCATCAAATACAAGTATCAAAATTTGGTCTCAGAACACTACACTCTTTTGTTTTTGCTCTCTGTGTTGAAAATGCTTTGGATTTTGTTAAGGATAAAAAAAAATTGCCTTGGTATAGCTTGGGAATTGAAATAATGATTAAAAACAATGTGACCTGGGTTATCATGCTCATTGGAAATGAACTAAGATCTTTTACTAAGAGTAAGACTATTAATAGTCCTCTGAAATCAATGGACAAGAAGGCGTTTTCTGGCCTTTTGTTTTGTGGCATTAGGATTAAATCAGTACCATACAGTTTAACCAACCAAATATAGTTTAATGTCTTGTTTAGAATTCTGTTTTTAAGATCCGATTTTATGAGTATGTGTTTGTAGAACATTCATTTTAGGAAGCACTGGAGTTGTGAGCACACAACGTATTTGATTCTTTTTTAATCCCTTTGTCCTAACCCACCTCCCTCCCTCGTTCTCTAGATCCTCTCTCCCCCATTGCTGTGTTTATGACATATAATGTTTACATTAATTGTGGGTATTTGGTAGATGTACATGGCACACCTTAAAGGCTTGTCTTGTCTCTTGTTTGCTTTTGCCATCTTCTGCCAACCATGAACTGTTTTTCTTCTACAATGCCTGTCTGCCATGCCACTCTGCCTTGGAACCAGTTGAGTATGGACTGAAACTCCTACAAACTTAGCTAAAAACAAAACAAACAAACAAAAAAAACCTGTCCACTTTTATATTTTGGCATTGGCATTTTGCCTTCAGCAATGAGAAAAAATAAAACAATGTCTATTAAGTCCACATGTTCAAGGGTGTGATTCAGCTTTTATATTCATTTTTTTGTTAAATTGATCTCTTGTTATAAAAGTAGGGTATTAAGGTCGCTATCTCTGTATTAGTGTGTATTTGATCTTTTATGTTCCCCAGTATTTGTTCTATAAAAATAAGTGTTGTGGTGTTCAATACATACATATTTATAAATGTTATTTCTTTTTGTTGGATTATTTCCTCAAATGCTGTGCAGCAATTTCTTTTTCTCTTATGGTAAGTTTTAGCTTGAAGCTTACATCTAGTGAGTAAAATTCCTACACTAGCTTGTTTTCAGAGTTCTGTTGCCTGCAGTACAATTTTTGGTCCTTTGATATCTAGTCCATGAAAATCCTTTTAAATTAGATGAATTCCTTGAATACAATAGACTGTTGGGTTCTTTATCCATTCAATATTCTGTGTCTTGTAATTGAGGAGTTGAGGCCATTTGGCCATTTATATTGACAGTTATTACTGAAAAGTGTGGACTTACTTCTCTCACTGTGGTCTTTTTCCACTGATAACTTTTTTTTTTTTTCCAGTGCCGGGGATTGAACTCAGGTCCTTATGCTTCCAAGGTAGGTGTGGTACCACTTGAGCTAAATCCCCAGCCCCTGTGGTAAGTCTTTTTTGGTTCTCTATTTACCCCTGCTTGGTGTACTCATTTGTTGTTTCTGGATTTTTGGCTTTGTTGATTGTATCATTTCTCCCTTGGATATTCTTGAATATTTTGTCAGTTCTGGTTTGCCATTCACAAATATTTTGAGTTGCTCTTTCTTATTGAATGTCCTTATTTCTCCATCTATTTTGGAAAAGAGTTTTTCCAGATATGTTAATCTGGTTTGGAAGTTCTTTCTTGTTAGGGGGTAAAATACTGCACTGTAAGCTTTCCTAATCTAAAGTTTGTGGTGAGAAGTTTGCTGCAATTCTAGTAGGTTTACTGAATATATAAAAAATAATATTTTATATAATATAATATATGCATATATTACATATATATCATACTATTATGTTTCATAAATATGTAATATATACATATATAAAATATATTGCATATGTGTATGCGCACCATATGATATATAATATATATGATTATGTGATTTATATATATGATTTTAAATTTTTCTGACAGAATTAAAATTCTAGGGTTTGTTGTTATTGTTTATTTACTGCTGGACATCTGGCATTTTAATTATAATTGTTGTGGGTAGATTTTTTCATCTTGGTTGGTGTTCTAATGACTTGCTTCCTTTAAATTGAACTCTCCTCCTATTTGGGTCATTTTCTATGATATGATATTTGTAAAGATATTTGTTTTATGTGTGCTATCTTCTTTCTCTAACTCCCATTAGCATTAAATTGATCTTTTTAGTGGTTCTACAAGGTGCTGGGTGAATTTTTCTTGCTCTCATAATTTTTAAAACTTCTTTGAGTAATTCATCATAATTTACCATTTTCTTCTCCATGTTACTTCTGCAATTTATGAATTCAGTACAATTTTTATATCTTGTATTTTCTGACTGATTTTTCATAGAGTTTAGATCTTTAATAAATTTGTCATTCACGTTTTAAACTGTTGTAGTCAGCTCTTTCAAATTTTATTTTCTTCAAAGACACAATGGCTTTTGTGTATGATAGTTCCATAAATTTTGGGCCATGCTCTCTTTGAAGTCATTGAGTCTCTCTCTCTCTCTCTCTCTCCTCTCTAATCATTTCATAAACTTCTGCTATCTGGTGTTTGCCTTCCTTTCCATCGGTGTTCTCTGGATCTGCCTTGGGACAGTTGGTAGGCTTTGGGCGCCTTTTGTTGTTTTTCCATATATTCCTTCAGGCAGAGGTCTGTGGGAATCCTCAAGCATGTTTGTGGTGCCAGCAGAGGGTCCACAGGAATCAGCCAACATGTTTGCTCACAGAGGAAACTCAGGAGTCAACAGGTGGTTTGCTTTCAGACCAAGGGTGGATTCAGTGCATCCTGTCTGAGGACCTCTGATGTAACTTTTTCTCTACTCAGTCATGTTGGAGGTTGAGAATTCTTAAAGGTTCTTTGGGATTTTAAGCACAGTGAAATGAAAAATTCACATAAAGTACAGTTTGATTTGAGTGAAGAAGTTTTCCTCAAAAAACTATTGTATATATTATTTTAAACTCATGTTGTATACACAGGAACAATATTTTACTCTGAAGTAATGATACCATTGGTAATGACATTTACTGAGAAATTTCAGGCTGTCCAAAATAAATGTATGGCACAGTGCAAAAATTTTTCCTTTTACTCTTTGGAATGATTATATAAACTCTTTACCATATTAAGGGAGTAGAGCTTTCAAGACTTTTCTCAGCTGCATCGATATAATAGTTAAAGACAGACACAAAAACCCACATATTAATTCTTTGTAGATATTAATATATTAACTATTGGGCCAGAGATTTAGCTCAGTGGTTCCAGTGCCTACCTAGCAAGTGGAAGGTCCCTGGTTCGATCCACAGTAACCGCATACAACAATACCGGGTGTGGTAATTCACTGGCACCAGCAATCCATACCACTTACCACAGTGTAGGGTGTGGTAGCTCAAATCTGTAATCCCAGCACTAGGGAGGCAGAGACAGGAGGATTGCTGAGTTCCAGGCCTGCCTGGGCTACACAGTCAGCTCAGGGCTAGCCTGAACTACAAAGGAAGGCCCTGCTTCAAAATAAATTAATTAATTAATAAAATAAAATAAAATAAAATAAAAATATCAACTATTCTAAAATATTAGTTTGTTAGCATGTTATTAGTCACAATAATCACTTGTTTGATGTCCACTGCTTTTGTAAAATACAATTTTGAGAAGACAGGATGTTTTAATATCTCTCTTGTCTTGGGTTTACTGGGTCCGTGCCCACACTGGCACATAGGTATAGATCAAACCACCATATCGTGGGTGTGTATTGCCTCTAAAGGGATGTTTGAACCCATGGTAAGTGTCAGTGTTATATCTTACAGTCACAAAGGCAAATAAATTCCAGAAATATTTTAGGGTGAGAAGTACATTAGTCACTTATCTGGCTATCATTAGGACTGTCTTTGCTGGTAAGTCCCTGAGGCACTCAGTTGTACATTTGAGCTGTGAAATAAACTGTTATCTGTCCCTCACCTTATTGGTTACCTCTCCTCTGTCAGTGTCAAGGGGCACACTCTGGCTTTTCAGGCAGTGTCAAGAACATATCAATGACCAAAAATTCTGTCCTTCTGCCATTGGTTCTCTCAATATTTACTTTCAAGATTTCTTCTTTGATCTAAACTAAATTCAGTTATAATTCTTGATAGTCTATGTTCTTCTGTTAACCTTTCTTACATTTATGTGACGTGAACCGTATCTAAGGTATATCATTATAATTGAAGAGGAATTTTGAGCAATTTGCCTTTTACATGTTTTAAGTGTTTTAGCCTAATTCCTTATGTCATGTATGTTTACTTATCACTAAAGCTTCATTTCCCTTGAAATCACTTCTCATCACCTGTCTCAAGAAGTGGCTGGTATTTTCCTAAAAGAGACCCTCTGGGCTGAGGATTTAGATCAAGTGGTAACATACCTACCTTGGAAACATCAGGTCCCAAGTTTGATCCCTAGTACCACACGCGCGCGCGCACACACACACACACACACACACACACACACACACACACACAGACCCTCTGTAGATCAGAATGAAATACTTTAGCAAAGAAAAGAAATAATATCTTATTATTCCATAAATAACAGTAACAAGCAGATATTTATACATTTGTTTTTGTGTGTGGAACCAGGGATTGAACTCAGGACTTTACATTTGCCAGGCAGGCAGCAGCTACATCCCAACCCCAATAATAATCAATTTTTAAAATAAATTGTAAAAAGTATTTTTAATATATTCTGTATAAACTTATCAGATAACTCTCAAATTACTGGCTTCATCCTTGCCATCCCCACAGCAGACACATTAGATATTTTCAAACAAGTTGCAGGGAGAGTTAAAGACTGTGTTTTACATTTGGACAATTAATTTCCTAATTATGATATGACACATTTTAATGCTTGATAAACTCAATGAGAAAATAATCTTATTCAGATCATTTATTCAATAAATCTTAATATAGGTTAACTTCCAACATTGTATCCTGTCAGTTGTTTATGTTTTAGGGTAACAACTGAGAATGTTCGTTGCTAAAGTATGTAAATGATGAAAGTATGTTGGATGTTTGATTGCCTTCTGTCCATTTGCTGTTGTGCATTGTTTGGTAAATCAGCCCTGCTCATTCACTGTAGTTGTCCTTCTCTGTTTTAGTCACTCTGGGCACTGGGAAAGAATACCTAACACCCACAACTTTGAGGAAGAGAGATTTATTTTGGCTCAGTATGTAGAGAATTCAGCTCATTGTCAACTGTTTCTGAGGCAGGAAGAATATATGCCCCAAGAAAACTGCTCTAGTCAAGGCAGCCTGAAACCAGAGACAGGGTGGAGTTGGTTAAATTTCCAGTGACCTGATTTGTCAGACCAGGTCCCGCCTCCTAACAACTCCCTCAGGTACAGAAGTCCTGAGTTAGTCAATCCACTGATGAGCTTAGCGTCCCCATGGTCCTGTCACCCTCCAAACCACTACCTCTGGGCATTTGGAGGGGGGATCATAGATCTACACCATCACATTGTGATCCTCACTTGCTTTTGCCTTATGACTAGATGGAAACTTCCCAGGGCTCTAGCTCGGAAACATTTCTTATCACATCCAAGGGGCTTTGTTTGTCATTGTGTTTCTGGTCAAATAAAATGTCTACAAAGAAACAAAAATGAAAGTCATTTTTAGTGTTCTTTGATGTGTGTTGAAAGAAGCCATCAAAACAACTGTAGAGCTGAAGGCTGAGATAGGAGCTCTGCATTTCTTTTGAGGTAATATGTCTTTAAGTTAGAAAATTTCAAATAGCTAACAGTATGGCAAAAATCAACTCATGTTGGTACATCAGCTGAGAACCTGCTCTGTATAGCAATATAATAACTGTATCCAACATTCAGTAATGTTATTGAAGTGTATTATAGTTAAATAGTTGTTCTAGGAACAACTATAATAAAGGATTGTTCTAATCAATGAATGCAGACACAATTTTTTGGCACATCTGTGAATGGAACTCAAGCTCTTTATTACTGTTCTTCAGCACAGTTTTGTTACACAGTTTATCAAGGGCAGAAAGAGTATTATAAAGTAGTAGCAAAAATATATGTATAAATATGTATAAATGTATTATAAAATAGTAGTGAAATAAATATATGTCCAGTAATGATGAGACTTGTGGAAAGAAAGGCATTTAAAATAATGCATAGCCAGGACTGATGATATAGCTCAGTAGTGTCGCTGCCTGTCTTGTAAGTGCAAGGTTGTAAATTCAATCCCTGGTACTGCAAAATTATAATAATATTAATAAAATAATACACAGATATCTGGTAGTTTCTTTTTGCTCTTTAAGCAAGGGAACCGACTTTAAGGAGGTAACACTTGAGAACACACATGAGCTAGATGAACCAATGAACCCATGAAAGGCATGGAAATGGGTATTTCACCCAGAAGGCACAGCAAGCAAAAGAAGTGTGGTATGTTTGTAACAGAGAAAGATTGACATGACTAGAGAAGTAGATAGAAAGCAGATTGAGGGAGGCTCTTACTAGCTGGAGTCTAGCTTTTATTTCACCTATAAGATTAGTCATCTGTTTAGAGTACAGGGATGGTATATCAGTTATTGACTTGTAATTTAAGAAGGAACCTCTGGCTGTTGGGTAAAGAATAGACTTCTGGGAGGTGTACATCAAGAGGTTGTGAGTAGGAACACAAAAGAGATCATCATGGCTTGGATTAGTGGTTCTGATGGAGACACTATATATAATTTGAAGGTGGAAGACTATCTGGTTGATTACATTTATGGTATGAGGAAAAAAAAGCATTCATCACCTCAAGGTGATTTTAGGATCTTTTCTTGACACAGAATAAATAGTAGTCTGTGAATGAGATAGAGGGGATGCTGCAGGTGCAGCTGTAGGGCGGAGAGAAGTGAAGGGTATTTGGAGGTACAGGTGTGGCTTAGTGGGATGGTACTTGACTAGCACATGTGAAGCACTGGGTTCCATTCTCAGAAACTTCCCCCAGAACATTTGTCATGTCCCCCTTTTGCTTACCACTTCCGTTAACAATTTGTTGAGTTTTTACATAGACAGTAGGATACATGAGTCCATGAAGATGTCAAGATCTGTGAGATGAAAGTGGGTATTTAAGAATTTAGGTGGTTGCCGGGCATGGTGGCTCACGCTTGTAATCCCAGCATTCGGGAGGCAGAGACAGGAGGATTGCTGAGTTCGAGGTTTGTCTGGGCTCCATAGTGAGCTCAGAGCCAGCCTGAACTACAAAGGGAGACCCTGTCTCAAAAAAAAAAAAAATTTAGGTGGTATATTATGTAATATGGCTAGATGAGAGCCTGGAAAGGGGATAAAAGTGGAGAAGATAAGCCAAAATTTGATCTATACTTTGAGATGTTCATCAAGAATTTAGAGGGGGGCCAGAGGGTTAGCTCAGTGGTTCTGGCGCCTGCCTTGCAAGTGCAAGGTCCTGAGTTCGATCCCCAGTAACCACATACAATGCTGGGCGTGGAGATTTATGCCCACCAGCAATCAATACCACATACCAGAGTGCTGGGCGTGGTGGCTCACGCCTGTAATCCCAGCACTCGGGGGAGGCAGAGACAGGAGGATTGCTGAGTTCGAGGCTTGCCTGGACTACATAATGAGCTCAGAGCCAGCCTGAACTACAAAAGCGAGACCCTGTCTCAAAAAAAAAAAAAAAAAATTAGAGGGGCCGGGGATTTAGCTCAAGTGGTACCACACATAACTTGGATGCACAAGGGCCTGAGTTCGATCCCTGGTACCACCAAAAAAAAAAAAAAAAAAAAAGAATTTAGAGAGATTCTTCTAGCAGAAATTAATATCATGGAAGGTGGGGATTTTTCTAAAGTTGACTTGAGTCTATACTTCCTAGATGGATTTCAGGTTAATTTTGCTTGTCCTGATTATCGAGTCTGTTCTGCTTTGAAAAATATCAAGGAGAGTCTTGTTCTGGATAAAGGCAGAACACACTCCATGATTCTTGAGTCAGGACTGAGACCTGAACCAGAAATTTGAAGCTGAAGTTCTTTATTTGTCCTCAAAACAACTGATGAGAGCTCTCTCATCCTATCTATCTAGAGGAAGAATGACTCTAAAAAAGTAAAATCACCTTTCAGTTGTGACATTAGTGCTGAAAAGATTACACAAATTTACTAGTGCATCTGTGCTCTCATAAACAGTAAGCAAAAACATCTGCTGAGCTGAAGGAGAGCTGCCATTCTGTGAAATATTCATCTCAGCGAGAAAACAAATTAGTCAACTATGACCATGAGGTATTGTTGGAGTATCACCATTTCAAGTGTGTGTCCATCATTTAAAACTGACTCACGTCAACAAGATTGTGTGCTTTTACTTAAGTACCCTCAATTTTGTGAATACAAGATTAGAGAGTAGGTAAAGAGGCTGTCTTTGAGTGTATGCTAAGTCAATAGAAGTTTGAATGATTCTTACAACAAAATCATAGTTTATTTAAAATATGACACAAATATATTTTTGATTTGTTACCATGATGATTTCTGATTTTCCTGAGGAACTGTTTATTTTGTGCTTGTGCATATTTCTAGAGTTTCTCCTGTCATAGTCTCTGTTTTCCCACTTGACTTTCCCACTAACTTTTAGAGATCTCACTCAAATAGTTGGACATCTCTTCAGGATTTCCCAACTCGAGTGGGTTTTAAATAGGTCACCCCCTCTTTTGTACATTGTTTATTCAGCTATGGACTTACTTATCGGTTTGATTCTATATTCCCTCTCTTAGACCATGAAGTTATCCCATAACATTCTTCATCTCGCAAAGAGGCTGTACCTTTCTCACAATAGTGTTCTCAATCAGCACAGACATTCCTCCAACCAACCTTCTCACACTCACTGTTTATGTATTTTGTTCAACTTTCCTAAATTCATTCATTTGCAGATCACTGTTCTTATATGGTGATGGATTAACTAAGTAGTGCCCACAGCTTCTAGAATTTAAATCCTCATTTTCTGAGTTTTGTGATTACCAAATTTTTTTCCAAGTCTATACCATGGAGACTATATATATTTATTATATATAATGTAATGTTTATATATTAGATAATATATTATATGTTATTACATGTTTCATATATATATATATATACATAAATATGTATATATGGATCTCTATCTGTATCATCTGTTGTCTCTCATTCCCCTACTTCAATTTTAGCACAGTGGAGTTTTTTTTGTATTTTTGTTTGTTTGTTTTTAAGTTTTTTGAGACAGGGTCTCAGTTCAGGCTGGTCCTGAATTCACTATGTAGCCAAGGCTAGCCTTGAACTCACAGTAATCCTCCTGCCTCTATCTCCCAGAGTGCCGAGATTACAAGCAAGCGTGAGTCACCACACCTGGCATTGTGATATGTGGTGCTAGGGATCAACTCAGGACCTTGAGCTTGCCAGGTAAACACCAGAACCATTGAGATAAATCCCATCCCCTAGCACAACTTTTTAAAATATTTTTTAAATTCTTAGTTTCTAGTAATTAACCTTCCTGTTGATGCATAAAGGAGATTCCACACAAAGTACAGAAAGTGAGAAAATTTTTTCAATTTTTTTTTTTTTTTTTTTTTTTTTTAGACAGGGTCTCGCTTTGTAGTTCAAATTGGCCCTGAGCTCACTATGGAGCCCAGGCAAGCCTCAAACTCAGCAATCCTCCTGCCTCTGCCTCCCGAGTGCTGGGATTACAGGTGTAAGTCACCACGCCCAGCATTATATGTGGTTACCGGGATCGAACCCAGGACTTTGCTCTCGCGAGGCAGGTGCCGAAACCACTGAGCTAAATCTCCGGCCCAATTTTTTCAGTTTTAAAGAAAACACTAGCACCTGACAAACCCTGCCTGCTGAAAGAAAGGGTCTACAGATGTGGGACTCTAAGGATAGAATATTGCTGATTTTTGTTTGCTTCCTTTGTTTCTGTTTTGTCTACTTTCATTAGCTATTTAGGATATTTTGAAGGTTTACTAGGAATCTGACATCACAGAATGAACAGAGAAAGTCATATTTAGTTCTCTAGAGTAATAGTTACAAAACTGGTGTGGGAATCCCACACTGCCTCAGCACCCTTTTATTCCCTTGTCAGAAATGAAGATATTGGGCCTCTGAGAATAAGAAATTCAACTCAGGGTGGGGCCCACTTGTGTGTTTTCTCATCAGCCTGGTGGGCAAGTCTGGTGTGGACACCAATGAGTGAGGACCACTGGGTTAAAAGACAGTTAAGCTCCACTTTCTTCTAAGGTACTTTGGCTGATTGCAAATAGATGCACATGCCAAGGAAGTCAGCATGTTACTGAAATTTTAGATATCATCTGTATATTTTCTTCCATATCTCTAGCTGCCTCTTAATTACATCATAGTGTGCTCAGGGCTCACAAACCCCAGCAAGAATCAGTTTCATTTTACTTGCAGAGCTATTGAAACCACTTAGCCTAATTGTGTTTTTATTTTCATGCAACTGAGATATAACCAATGCTCCTACTTTTGACCTTGAGTTCCATAGCAAGGATAGTACACAGTTCATTTTAAACACTAATACAATCTTTCAGGGTTTAAATTGTGTAGTACTTGGAGCTGGCAGTCTTAAGTAATCAAAAAATTAGTTGTATGTTGGGATTTTTAAAAGGGCATCATGTTAATATAACCTCATACTTTTCTAAGAAAAGTTTGTCTTATCTAAATATGTTTTTAGAATCCCCTTAAAATAAATCTTCAGGGCTGGGCGTGGTGGCTCATGCCTGTAATCCCAGTACTTGGGAGGCAGAGACAGGAGGATTGCTGAGTTCAAGGCTTGCCTGGTGCTACATAGTAAGCTCAGAGCCAGCCTGAACTACAAAGCGAGACCCTGTCTCAAAATAAATAAATAAATAAATACATACATACATACATACATACATAAATCTTCAGGAAGTAGTTATTTTAATGTATTGAACCTAAATATTTACATCTTTAAAAATCATAGTAGCCCAAACTTTTCATAAGAAAAAATAAATTTATAAACATATTTTCCAAGTGGACCTTTGTGTAGGAAAATTAGTTAATAAAAACAATTTAAAAATACGCTATCAATGAGCACTTTGAAATTGTGAGGATGTCTTGTTAGCCCCGTTGCATTTTCTGACTTTATCACAACTAAAACCTAGCAAGATGAAGTAAAAGGACAAAATTTTTTGTCCTGGATCCTTTGTGCTTGTTAGATGTTGAAAACAGTGAAAAGTATTTCCTTAGCAAAATGCCAAAACAGGTAGCAACCAGCAAAAAATGGGCTGCTTGTTACTGCGTTCCCTCATTATAAGCGAAATAATTCACATTTAGTAATTGAAGCCACATCAGGGAAGCAATTCTAGGATTTCAGACTCATAATTAATTTCAAAGTAAATATATATACTATCATCAATGACAGCAAACAGTTTAATCAGTACTTCCTACATATGCTGGTAGCTCACCAAGACAATATATTTGCATATATTGTAGCTTCATATAAAATTATTAACATCAAGACTGACAATTTGCATATGAACTGTTAAAATATTCACTTGAAGCAATTTAGATTAGGGAAGCCTATTCTTGCTTGTATTTTAAAGGAAGACTGAAAGAATTAGGAAACAATGTGTTTCAAAGCTTTGACACCCCTGGGAAACCTCATGTAACTGTGCCGAAGCTTGTCTTCTTAAAATGTCTTATGCTGTTGTAAGTGGCTGCAGTGGAGCTGAAATCTGATGAGAACCCTGGTACAGACTCTTCTCTGACCTATAGAAGTTTCTCTCGGGAAGCCTCCTACTCTGAAAACTCCATCCCCTTTGGGTACAATTACTGTTGTTCATCCTAAGTGGAAAGGCTTTATTTCACTAAAGGGTAAATTGAAACTCAGATATGATGTGCTTATTTCCAATGGATCATACTGTGAGAAAACTCCGAGAAACTTTTGCTGTGAAAAGGAAATAGCACAAAGCTATTTCCAAAGGTTTTCTCTCAGTTATCTTTGTGACTAAGTAGATGTTTAAATTAAGGACTAAGAAGATCCAGACTTATCTGCGAAGGGATTATCCAACGCTGTCCAGTGGAGACAAGGAGGGTGAACTTCAGGACTTGACACCTGACAACAGAGCTTAACATACTAGCATCTATCACTACTACAAACACATGATGAGAAATAATTAATTTTAAAGTAAATTTATATGCCACTGAGGCCTGAGGCCTTGACCCCTCTGTCTTCCTTAGTCATGTGCTATCCTTGTTTCTTGCTATTTCTTTTTTCCTTCAGTTGTATATTGGATGCCATATTAGGAGACTCTTGATCTTAATTTAAAACTATTCCAGTAGACAGTCACTCTTTGGGGTAGGGTACACTTACAGGTGTTGGCATATTCTTATAAACTTTACATAACTGTTGGTATATCTTGTCCTTGTCATATTGTCTATTTATAGTTCAGCTTCTGATGCCCTTGGTCTCCCACTCCAATCTCTGCAGGCACCTTCATGTGGTAGGTTCAAGACACATTCATCCTGATCTCATCTTTCATGTCTGTCAACAGCAAGCTGGCGCTGGGTCAGTTTTTGCTGCTGCTTGGAGGACCTGGGGACATCAGCCCATGCTGGCATGGGTGGCCACCAAGAGTGGGGCTGGTCCTGCCTGGGCTCTGCTGAGATTTCACTGCTGCCTGCTTAGGGCAGGTTGGACTCCTTCTCACTGTACCTGTGGCTGCCGAGGCCTGCTCTTGCCCACCAGTGGCTAATGCGATCTCCCTGCTTGATCTCTGCTGGTTTCTTTCTTTCCTGGTTCTTTTGTTGTTTGCTTGCTTGCTTTGCTTTCAATCAGTCTGTTTTTGATTCCAAATTCAAAGTATTTCCAGCTCGTATTCTGTAATGTATAGGAAAAGAAAAGAGAAAGAGTTGACCCTGTTAGAATCAAGTTCTGGGATTCCTACTTAGGGTTCTTTGTCCTTTGACCTTTTGTGTTCTTTGAGTTACTTCTAAGGTTTGGGGCTACTTTCATATGTTCCTCATCCTGAATAAGCTTCAGACAAGTCCAGGCCCTTCTCCCAGTCCTGAGAGAATTAGATGCCCTCATCACAGAGAGCTCTGCTCCCTTTCCTTAGAGCACTGACTTTAGAAAACTAGTGATTGTTCCTTTGCACACCACCACTTTTAAAACCTCCTTGCCAGTTTTATACCCAGGGCTGTCTTTTCCAAGCACCTGGGAGCCATCTCTTTGCAATGCGATCAGTAGAGATAGAGTCCCTGTCTGTCTCAGTGGGAGTAGGAGCCTCACTTCTTTGCTTCAGACTGTAAAACTAATAGCTACATGAAGGTGCCAGAAAGTTGACTTTTCCTTTTTATGGTTAAATTAGCAAACACAGATGACCTAAGATGCTGCCATGCCAGCTCTTACAAATGCTCCAGACCTTTGTAGATTGAGTTCAGGGTAAGTCTTGGTCTTCATCCTATCGCAATAGCACTGGATACAGTTTTCTTCCCTGTTTACTTTGGTGTGGGAGAATATTTGTAATCAGAAGCCCACTTAAAAAGCTTTTTTTTTTTTTTTTGTTACTACATCTTTTCAGTGCTTCCGAGTTGCATTCACTGTGGCAGGTTGGTGCACACAGGTGAGACAGCTCTACTGATGGCCCTTTTCTTTCCTCCATCTCTTGGGCCCCATTCACATGGTTGATCTATCATAGCTGTATCATCACAGACCTCACTGATTTCCCTCTTTTACCCCAGCAAGCCTGCCTCGTAACATCCACAGCAGTGTTTCACAATCCCTTTGATTGTGGTGACGGTTTTGATTATAGAAATAGGTCCAGACTTGTTAGAGTATACACATTAAATGTGTGTGGTTCCTGTAACAAAGATGTTTGATTTTTTGAATACTTTTGAATCTCTCTCCCTCTCCTTCTTTCCTCTTTCCTCTTCCCTTCTCACTTTCGCTCTCACCTCGTCTTTCTCCTTATTTTCTTTCATGAAGGTTAATGTTGGTTGTCAGATAACTGGATAAGAGACATCCAGGAGATGAGTGAAGCACACCTCTGTGTCTGCAGGAGGAATCCCGTAGATGACTGGGATGGAAGCCAGCAAACTGATGGGGGCAGAGCTGCAGAGCTGCACTGACTGACTAGCACCATGAAGTAGGCTTGCCAGCAGGGATGGAACAAAGAGGGGACGAGGAAGTTACGTCATCCTCACACGCTCAGTTCTGCTTGAGTATTTTAGCAGGCACGGGCTTTGCTGCTTGCCAGCCCTTGAGGGCAAAAGATCTGTTTCCTTGACTTCTCAGTGCAGACTCTCACCAGTGACTCTGAGGAGCTTGCAGGGCTTCGACCTTGAATTAGCACAGCTGCCTCGATTCCTCATATTCTGTAGCTTCTGGCTTCTTGGATGGAGCAGCTACGGGATCCTCTGTCTCTCCAGCATGGGGAGGGTATTGTGGACTTCCCTGCAAGCCTGTCTAGTAATACCCAGGACCCAGTGAGATGGCACTCTGCTGTGTTGGTGGTCACTTGAAGGGAAATTTTAACATTATCTGATTTCCTTAACACATGGAGGTTAGAATTCAACTATAAACCTAGCTATAGTGAAATAGCTTTTTAATAATTCTGCAAAGAAGCAAACAAAAAACCCAAGTGTTCGACACAGAATCCCAGCTAAATCTGTAGTTGTCAAAAAGAGGAGCTAGGTGTGGTGGCACATGCCTTTGGAAGGCTGAGGCATAAGGATTGCACGTTTGAGGCAAGCCTGGGAAATATAGAATCTATACATATAAGCATGTTTTCTACTAAGTGTTTCTCTAGACAACACTGATCAATATATCTTCTTTTTTTCTTTTGTTTTCAAACTCTATTAGGTACTTCTCTCGATGGAAGCCTTGACAAAAATGGCAAGATATTGTAAGATGTTTGTTTTATTCCCTCTAGGTGCATTTGCATTTGAAGAAGAGGTGATTCTTTTCCTCCTCCAATGTGGCTCATTCATAAAACTATTTTGAGCATTGGAAATTTTCTGTAGTAAAATTTCAGAAAGAACTTTTATCTATTTCCTTATACTAGTAGAAAGAAATTGAGGCTGATGTTGCCTTTATGTTCAGTGAACATTTCTCTTGAAAAGTAATATTATATATTCAGGTTAACACTTTTTCCAGCAAAATATTGAAACAGCCAGGCCACCCCTCTGCTTTATGGGATTAGCAAACACGTGAGGGAATGAGAGTTAAAAAGTGGGCCAGTCGTCAAAGCTACAAAATTGTGATGACACACAAAAGCCAGGAGAATGGGAACTTAGCGAACACTTCAAAGACTACGAAGTTAGCAGAGATACCAGGAAGCTAGAGCCTAGAAATAAAATCAAGAAAATTATTGCATGGAGAAGCATGATAAGTGTCACCAAAACTTCACTTCCACCTGTGATGATTTCCAGAGTCTGGGAACTCACAGGTGTCATCAAAGTTTTGTCCTCTGGGCCAGCCTGGCCTTCCTGTCTCCCACAGCTCTCACCTTGTGCTCAAGTGTAAGAATAGAAAGCTTCTTTCTTTGCCAAAGTGCTCCTGTCATGTTCTTCTGCTACAACCAACATATGGATATGGTAATTGTTACTAAGGATGCATCTCCAAAGTAGTTTTTAATAATTATATGGAGAGGAGACTTCCCAGTAGAACAGAGCGGGAGTGCTGTACATTTTCTCATTTTCCATAAACACCTAAGGATGAAAAGACCCCATCCTTAGAGCTATGTATTGGCTACCTCACACTTAGTGGTGAGGTATTTTATGCTTCTTGAGTTCTAAACTCAACATATTTCAATGTCTTGTCACTTTTGCTCTACCCATCTCATTGGTTGGCCTCACTGTGCTTAGAATGACTAATAGTAATCTGATGCCTCCCGAATCACATCTGAGCATAGTCCAGTCTGCAATTGTCTGTGTCTCTTTCTCTTCTCTTTTTGGTACTGGCGATTGAACTCAGAACATTCACTATGTCCTACATGCCAAGCTCTTTTTAATTTTTTTCTGACATAATGTCCCAGTTGCTAAATTCCTCATGCTGACCACAATTTCTCAATCCTGATGCCTCAGCTTCTCAAAGGATTGGAATTACAGGAATGCATCACCACACTCAGCTCCTTTTTTTTATAACTACAGATTCAGCTGGGGTTCTGTGTCAAAACCTATATTTTTCAGAATTATTCAAATGCCATTTCACTGTAGCTAACTTTTTAGCTAAATTCTATCTTTGACTTATAAGAAAATCAGGTATTCTAAAATTGCCCTTTATAATAACTTAAGTTACCACCAAAGCGGGAGAGTGCCATCTCAGTATGTCCAAGGTAGACTATTTTTCCTTCAGATCATTTGGACAAATCACTATAGTTAGATGTGAGCCCAAAATAAATTATTTGTACCACATTTGGGATCAAGTTGTCAAAAAGGCATATTATGCCTTTGAACACTATAATCACACCCGGAAAGGTTTATAAAAATAAAACATTGTACTTGTGAGGCTAAATGAAGAAAATGCAAACTTTAGTTTTCCATTTGTTAAAGCAAATTAAAATGGGGACAAGGCTTGAAGAATCCCAAGTGACAAAGTCAGTTGGGCCTCGTAAGTGACCTCAACCTTGCTCAATTTGCCAACGTAAGTGAAACTTGAGGTTTTCTTCTAAGTGACTGCAGTAAAGAAAAACAGGATTTATATTTAACCAAACAAATGCAGCCAGCAAACTTACATAACTTGGGAACTTTCAGTGGGAGAAAGCAAATGAAATAGCTTTATAATGGTAGCCAGCAGACATTTTCCTCACATATCTCCCTTCTATAGACGCCTCTCTCTTCCATGTCTGCTTTGGAGCTACCTCATTTGTGATATTTTCTTTGCTCAATCTTTAACATTTTTAATCGGCTGGCTTAATCTCTTAACATGTCTCATCTTAGGGAAGATCACATGTTTGAACTATATTTTGTATCTCTGTCTCTCTCCTCTCTTGCATCTCTACAGTGTACCCTCCAAATCCTCATCCATGGATTCAACCACCCTCAAATCAAAAATATTTGGAAAAACTTTACAGGCTTTCTTTGCTTATTCCTGTTCTCTGAACAATACAGTACATCTAGGTGTTTAGCATTTACATTATATTAAATATTATAAATAATCTAGAGGTATATAAAATGCTATTTTGTTTTATAAAATGTACTTGAGCATCCACAGCTTTTGTTATCCAAGAGAATCCTGGAATCAAAGGTTGACTGTATGTGTGTGTGTGTGTGTGTGTGTGTGTGTGTGTGTGTGTGTGGTGGGGGCTATGTGTGTATAAGTTAGGTTTGAAAGACCAGTAAATAAAACTCTTGTCTTCCAAGGCTGTATTCTCTTGAGTGATAAAGTTGCATATTTTGTTCTCAAAGTACCTACTTTATTACCAACAAATCTGATGAGAAAATCTGGCGTTGAGTATCCAGCCAGATGGCTAGTGGCCTTCCTCTATTTGTAGACAGTCGAATATGGACAGAACTGGACACCTGCACACTCTTCCCTGTGCAGGACTGGCCCCTGTTAGTTTGCTGTACATGACAAAATGATTGGAAAATGAGTTGAACATCAGGAAAAGTTAGCTTTGTTATTGTTGTTTTTATACTTTCAAACCCTTTCATGAGACCTAAGAGATGAGAACATGAATCCAGCCATGTTCCTGCATGTGGAAACCAGAACCTGTCCCCTGTAAGATTCTATGCCTAAAACTCCACCATGAGCTAGCACCGTCTCGCCAGTTAGCTGCAATAGGATTCTACTCATGGTTACACATCCTGTGCACTTCTACCTATGACTGCTGATGAGAGAACCAAGCTTTGCCATGGTTTGTTTGATGGTTTTCTGCAGCATGGCCCAGGACTGGGCCAACTTCTCTTCAGGGCAATTGTCTGGTCCCTACTTTGCTTCTTGGAAGCCTCCAAACCAAGCTATCCATTCTGTGTCTTTTCTCCTCTTTATATAAAACTCCTTTCCCTTTTGTCTATGACAAACTCTCAATAATAATGTTCAAAAAATCTATTCTGTAGTGTTGAAATGGAAATTGTATAACTAGATTTAGTAAACTGGCTGGTTTTATGAGGTATTCAGTGGTGGTTACCAGGATTTCTTAGGGTGCTGTTTAAGTACAAGGCTGTGCAGGAAATCTTCCTTTCCTCCTGCAGCCTCTGCTGATTGTCTTCCCTTTGGCCACATGAATTCCACTGAGGCAGAGGAGTTCAACCCTCAACCAGAAACAACAAATAACTTTGAGAATTAATACCTTCCCCAAGTGTGAGCTCATGAAACTTGCCTCATGAGCTCATGAAATTTGCCTCTTGACTTATTATTATTGCATCTTCTTGACTTATTTAATTCCCACTCCCCCTTCTCAGATCTTTCTTTCTTTCCCCTTATTTATATCCTTGTCTCTCATCTGAAGTTACCCATGGTAGCTACATCTATTAATTGCTGAAAAAATGAGGGAGAGATGAAAGTGTAGTTGACAGGAAAATTCATGTTGGCTCCCTCAGCTTGGCCTTGAAGAGGGCAAAATTTGGAGAAGACTTTGCAGAAGTGTGGAGAAGAACTGGCTCCTGGGGCCTAGATTTTCCACTCGTTTCCAGTTTTACGCACTGTCTTTGATGTTGGAACAACCAGTTCCACAAGGTCAAGTAAGAGAAGGCTGAGGAAGAGCTGAGCACTGCAGGTTCTATCAGTGCAAACTTTTTATTATATTAAAGTAATAATTCCAGTTTTAAAAAATAGAAGGAGAGAGAAGGAGGGTTTAAACATATTAATGTGGTGATAGGAAGCAAATAAATCCTGTTAATATTTCATAGCACAGCGGCAAAGTGTTTTTAGCTATTTTAATGACCACTTCATAATTGAAGAAAAGACGACATTTGAGAGTTAAAAGCTAGAAGGCATAATTCTTTTTAAGAATTATGGGCCCTTATCTGGGTAGAAAGGCTTCAAAAGGAAATCTGAGGAGGTGTGAGCAGGAATGACCTTGTTAATTACGGAAGAACATCAGTCTCGTGGGAGGATCCATAATCCGCTGTGGGTCCTGTAGGCAGCATCTTGCTGAGAGCCCACAGCTCCTGCTGCGGAGGAAGGCCCAGCTTCCTGGTAGCTCCAGGGCAGAGTCCTGTCTCCTGCTCAGGATGAAGGAAAGGTGTACTAGTAGGACCTGCTCTGCTGTCTCTAACAACCTGAGATTCCCTGCTTGGGAATCAGACTTGGAAGGCTGGTGGTTTTTTTGATTTCCAGGGTGCACCATCTGCTGTAGGTTGTGGGGCCAAGGATACCAGGAACAGAGTGAGGAACATACACAAGGGAAGTGGGCTTTTGAGTGAATAGGAAGAAATTACTGTTCTTATTTCACAATACCTATTATTCACTGTGGTTCTCACTTACATTTTCAGTTTCTTAGACCAGAGAAATTATTTGGTAGTTACACATGTGTGTCTTATTTATTTTACTTAAGAGTATTACCTCAATGTGCATCCATTTAGCTGTAAATATCTTGACATCAATGGTCATTAGATGTAAATGAAAACAACACTGAGATTCCCCCGCAATCCAGAAAGGATGGTAGCTATGAAGAAATCCACTAAGGGCTGGAGATTTAGCTCCGAGGTTCCAGCGCCTGCCTAGCAAGCACAAGGTCCCTGGTTTGATCCTCTGGTAGCCACATGCAATAATACCAGGTGTGGTGACTCATGCTCACCAGCAATCAGTACCTCATAACACATGCTGGGCATGGTGGCTCATGCTTGTAATCCCAGCACTCAGGAGACAGAGGCAGGAGGATTGCTGAATTGGAGGCTTGCCTGGACTACATAGTGAGTTCAGGACCAGCCTGAACTACAAAGTGAGACTCTGTCTCAAAACAAACAAACAAACAAAAAGAAATCCACTAATAACAAATGCTGGTGGGGCTTGGAGGAAAAGGTACCGTTCTCCACTGTTGGTATGAAACAAGAACGAGAGAGAGAGAGAGAGAGAGAGAGAGAGAGAGAGAGAGAGAGAGAGAATAAACTGATGCAATCACTATGGAAATTCATATGGAATTTCTTCAAAACATTAGGATTGAACCGGAGGGTTAGCTCAGTGGTTCCAGTGCCTTCCTTACAAGTGCAAGGTCCTGAGTTCAATCCCTGGTAACCACATACAATGCTGGGCGTTGCCTACCAGCAATCAGTACCACATACCACAGTGCTGGGCGTGGTGGCTCATGCCTGTAATCCCAGCACTCGGGAGGCAGAGACAGGAGGATTGCTGAGTTCGAGGCTTGCCTGGGCTACATAGTGAGCTCAGGGCCAGCCTGAACTACAAAGTGAGACCCTGTCTCAAAACAAAAAACAAAAAAAACATTAGGATTAAAGGTCTCTTTTGACCTAGCTATATTTTTTTTTAGCTATTCTTCTTCTGTTTATCTTTCCAGAAGATTTAAATCCATCATACCACACTGAGATATGCACACCTGTTTATAGCAGAACTTTTTCTCTTTCCTTCT
>PVIC010025633.1:0-25178 GCA_004025085.1 Thryonomys swinderianus
CACTGAGGCTAGAGAGCTTGCATAACTTGCAAGGGCGTGGCTGTGATCTGAACACAGCCCTGACTGCCTTCAGGGCCCATTCCTTCCTCCTCCTCCTCCTCCTCCTCCTCCTCTTCTCTTCTGCTTCCCCTCCTTGTGGCCTCGTTCTCTGCCTTTTCTTCCCCGTCCCCCATCTTTCTCCTTGTGTTGTTCTTTCCCACCCCCATACCCTCTTCTTCCTCCCTTTTCTTGTAATACTGGGGATCAAAACCAGTGCTCTCACTAAGAACTATATCCCCACCTCTCCCTGTCTCTCTCCCCCTTCCCCTCCTTCTCCCTCTTCCTCCCTTCCTCTTTTTTATTTTGTCTCTCTTCTTTATTTTGAGACAGGATCTTGCTAAGTTCCTTAGGCTGGGTTCAACCTTGGAGTCCTCCTGCTTCAGCCTCCTAGGGTGCTGGGATTACAGCTCATAGTCCTTTCTCGAAGCAAATTACTTAAACAGGGATTCGATTTTGTCATTCATATCAAACCTTCAGATAAATGCTAATGATTTTTTTAAACTTTCATTGGCCCCTGATAATTACTCAACATCACTGTATATTGTAAAGTGACTTTGGAAAGGGGAGTAAAAAGCTCTCTGGAGCCATGAGAATATAAGGAACTTTGGTAAGGCGTCCATGTATGTGTGTATAGTTGTGGATTTCAAAATTGCTGGTTTATTTCTGTGTGTTTAGATATAGGCTCTGTGTTAGCAAGAATGGTGCTCAGACAGCAGATGACAAGTGCTGTGGAAGAGGGACCGGCCTCGGGCAGCGATGGGAATTTTTCTGAAGATGTACTTGATAAATTCGATGAGTGGACTTTCATCCCAGATTCTTCCATGGACAGCGTGTTTGGCCACAGCGATGAGCCGGACAGCGAAGGTATTGCTTACAGAGCATAGTTCCCTTTATCCTTTACACACATACCCTGGGGGAGACAGATGGAAACCTGGTCTCCAGTTCATCTGGAAAAACCTGAGTAAAATGAGTTTCCTGTGGGAAGCAGTCGTGGTCCTGACGCCAGCACAAGTAAGAGCGTGTGTGCGTCCAGGGGTCGCGGCTGACCAGGTCACCGTGAGCAAGCCCACTCGGGAGGAAGGCATGTGAGGTCCTGACTTGATCTTCTGTGGCTTGTGCAAGCTCCTCACTTGGCTAAAAGTCATCGCGCCAACCTTGTGGGGTAGATGTAGGAAGTCAAAAGTAGGGAAAACGTCTAGCCTGCTGGCTAATAGGAGGTACTGAATAAAATCCTTTTGGCTTTTCTTATAGTTAGAAACAGCATTCACCTTTTAATAGCTTACTTGAAAACTTTTGATCCTAACAAGATATACAGTGATACTGATTATGACTAACATTCAATAAAATGCAGTTCAGTATGAATGGGAATGAAGGACTTTGTTATTTTCTGAATGTGATGGAAACAGTGATAGAATAAAGGGTCTGAAAGGGCAAAAAGTAATGTTTTCTCAAAACAAATGTTTCAAGTCTAAATAATTTTTATAAACCTTTACCATTATTATTTTATGTAAAATAAAATACATTCTTTCTTTTTAGGGTTTTTTTTTTTTTGTTCTGTTTTGTTTTGCGACAGGGTCTCGCTTTGCAGTTCAGGCTGGTCCTGAGCTCACTATGTAGCCCGGGCAAGCCTCAAACTCAGCAATCCTCCTGCCTCTGCCTTCCAGGTGCTGGGATTATGGGCTTGAGCCACCAGGCCCGGTACTGTGGTGTGTGGTACTGACTGCTGGTGGGCGTGAGTCACCACACCCAATATGTTGTAGGTGGTTACCAGGGATCGAACCCGGGACCTTGCTCTTGCTAGGCAGGCACCAGGACCACTGAGCTAAATCTGCAGCCCTAATATGCATGCTTACAAGTGATATTTTCATGGGCATTAGAAATTTATAAAGGCTTAGTCATCTCTACTACCTACAAAGTTAGGCAGCGTGCGTAACAGTTCCTTTATACCTCTTCCCAGAACGAGGCCCTCTGGCCTTGCCCTTTGGCCAGCACTTATCTGCCTTCGGTCATGACAAGTTAAATGACTGTCTTCTCCAGGTTCACGCATAGAATCACACACTGTGTACTTTTTTGCTTCTGGTGTCACCCACAGTGGTTACATTGTATTATATTCCCATGGCAATACATGAGGATTCTATGTCAGTGCTTGACCTTGTTGGCCCATTTAATTCTGGCCATTCTAGCAAAGAGACTGTTTTAACTCACTGGGCATTAATTTTCTCTTGTCCTTATAGCAGTGCTATTGAGGAGATTTTCATGTTCTAATAGGCCATTAACATATATTCTTTGTGAAGTATCTATTCAAGTACTTTGTTCCTAATTGGATGGGTATCTTACTGTATTCGAACAGCTCTTTATTTATTGTGGTATTCTGAGTGGAAGTCTTAATGGGTGTGCAGATTGCAAATATTTCCTCTTTGTTTAGCTTATTTGCTCATGTTATTACTGGTGTTTTTTAAAGAGCCGAGGTTTTACATTCTGATGAATTACAGTTTTTCAACTTTTTGTTATATAGTTTTGTTTTACTGTTTTCCATCACTTTTTAGAAAATATCTTTGACTCTGGTATCTCTTCAGATCATAGAAAGTATCTCCATGCATACATTTGTGAATGTTTTGCTTGCTTCCTTTAACAAGTGTCAAAATCCTAGCTTTTCACATAGGTCTGATAATCAACTGTAAGTTGACTTTTTTTTTTTGAGACAGGGTCTTGCTTTGTAGTTCAGGCTGGTCCTGAGCTCATTATGTAGCCCAGGCAAACCTCGAACTCAGCAATCCGCCTGTCTCTGCCTCCCAAGTGCTGGGACTACAGGTGTGAGCCACCACACCTGGCTTCACTTTAATTTTTTTTTTTTTTTTGAGACAGGGTCTCACTTTATAGTTCAGGCTGGCTCTGAGCTCACTATGTAGCCCAGGCAAGCCTCGAGCTCAGCAATCCTCCTGTCTCTGCCTCCCGAGTGCTAGGATTACAGCCGTGAGCCACCATACCCGGCACTGTGGTATGTGGTATTGATTGTTGGTGGGCGTGAGTCTCCACGCCCAGCATTGTATGTGGTTACCAGGGATTGAACTCAGGACCTTGTGCTTGCGAGGCAGGCTCTGGAACCACTGAGCTAACCCTCTGGCCCCACTTTAATTTTTTTTTCTAATTTCCTTTGTGACTTCTTTAATTTGTTGGTTATTTAGAAGAACATAATTTATTTTCCAAATATTTATAAATTTTCTAGATAACTGTTACTGGTTTCAGTTTAATACTTTGGTGACTAATGAACATAATTTCTGGCTTTTTAAATTTATTGAAACTTGCTTACAGATTTTCAAATGGTCAGTCTTAGATATGTCAGGAACAATTAAAAAGAAATTGCATTCAGTTGTTGGATGAAAAAATAGGTCAAATTTATTTGGTGACGTGTTAAATCTTGTTTGCCTTTGTTAGTTTTTCTCCATTCTTAAATTTGAGAAAAAAATGATGGAATAACGGTCAGTTTGTTGATTGGCCTTCTTGTTCTTTTGTTTATTCTTTGTGTATTTTGAAGTTTAAAGTATTTTTTGTGTGAAGTAAGTTTTTGGAGTCTATCCAAGTTTGCAACTGCTGTAGTATCATTTTGTGCCTTGAGGATAATTCTTCCTTTTCTTACAGGGTTTATCTACTGGACACACCTATGCAGACTACCTATCTCTCCCCTCAGCCTTGGAAAGACCATCAGGCCTTTTAAAGTTCCTTCTCTTTGTACCTACAACCCGTAGATTCCATCCAGGCAGCAGGCCGGTGTGATAATATTAGTGTTACTGGGTCCCAGGGTCTTGGAAACTTGTTTTAGAGATTCTTCTGTAGTTCTTCCTGTCCTAAACAGAGCATTGGTACAGACAAGCACAAAAGGTAGCGAGGTTTTACATTAATTAAAGGGAGGGGAAAAAATGAGCCTCTGAGCGTGTGCAGGGCTATTAAAGGTAGGAAAAAAGCAGCCTCTAGAGGGCGAGAGTGGATCCCGAGGAACGAGCACAGTGGCCGCCGGGAAGCTGGCGGCCATCTTTCCTATTGTCCGCTCCCCAGACTGGCCTCAGCTCTAGGCCCTTCATCAGAGACCTGCTGGGGCTCTTGCCAGAGGAACTGAAGTTCGCTCTCGCTGGTCTCTCCCAAGGGCCAGGTTCTGGAACTCGTGGTCCTGCGACTTCTCCGGCCAGTTTGCCTCTCTCCTCTGCCTCTACTGGACTCAGATAATTTCTTTTCTTTCAGGGATTATACAGCTCTGGGCCACTGGACAATGTTGCAATTTATATTTTATTTAACATATTTTGCTCAGTTTTCTAATTGCCTATGGGTATAAAGTGAAGTGTGTGCTTCTCAGTCTATCATATCTGAAAGAATTCCCTTCAAGTAAATTTTCTTTTCTTCCGGGGGTCGCTTGGGCACTGGACCCAGGCCCTCTTGCATGCTAAGAATGATCTCTGTCACTGAGCCCTTCAGGCATTTTTAAATAAAGGCAAATATCAGAAAGGTTAACAATGAAATTGTTATATAATACACTATATCATTATAATATTGTTCACATAAATATGCTGACAGACCTTTCAAAAGTGAGGTAGTTATGAAACTATATTACATATAAGATATGTAAATAATTTTTTTTGAGACAGGGTCTTGCTTTGTAGTTCTGAGCTCACTGTGTAGCTCAGACAAGCTTTGAACCCAGCAATCCTCCTGCTTCTGCCTCCCAAATGCTGGGATTATAGGCTTGAGCCATCAAGTCTGGCATTTGTGATGTGTGGTACTTATTGCTGGTGGACGTGAATCACCACACCCAGTATTGTTGTACATGGTTACCGGGGATCAAACTAGGGACCTTGTACTTGC
The DNA here is from genome assembly GCA_004025085.1 of Thryonomys swinderianus. Lineage (NCBI taxonomy): Eukaryota > Metazoa > Chordata > Mammalia > Rodentia > Thryonomyidae > Thryonomys > Thryonomys swinderianus. Next base: position 4,894 of record PVIC010025633.1, read on the forward strand.
TAGGCAGGCGCTGGAACAACTGAGCTAAATCTCCATCCCAAGATATGTAAATAATTAAATTATGAATTCTACTTTATTAAAATTATGAGACAGAAAATCATTTAAATTATAGAATGAATTAAATTTAATACCAAATCAGATAATGTTTATATCAAGATATATATGAATACTATAACGTTAACCTTGGATGTGTTGATTTTATAATTTGTATTTGAAAGCTAAAATTCTTTCTTTGTCATTCCAAACTAAATAGCAATAGAGTTTAAAATCTTATAAATGTTTTATTTTATAAATACCTCCACATTATTTATCCTTCTTAGTATGATTTTTTTTTTTTTTTTTGGTGGTACCAAGGATCAAACTCATGACTTCGTGCTTCCAGGGCATGTGGCAGTGCCACTGAGCTAAATCCCTGGTCTTGGTAGTATGATTTTTATTAAAACATGCTTTCTCAAAAACCTGAAAGTCTCATCACTTATTTCACGTAATTAATGACACCTAGGTCTCAGGACATAACTCAACCAGTGCGGTGTTTGTCTAACCTAAGGCCTTAAGTTCAATCTCCAATACTCTTAAAAAAAAAAAAAAACACTTAAAGACTAACATCAGCTAAACCAGTGTGCTTAGTTTTATTCTTTAAAAGAAACCATGAAATATGAAATTCAAACAGTGTTGTACTCATGACTGTTGAATGTTAAATAATTTAAAGTGCGATCCCAGTATTTATAGCAGAATTGAAAATGTATAAGGAAAGTTCAGATAGATGGAAAAGAGTTAACATAGACCAGATGTGTGTACAAACTTTTCTCTGCTTCCTGGCAGCACACATGTGACCACAGTGTGTAGTCTTGAGTTCCTTGCCATATTCCCATAAAACTAATAGCTCCTTCGAGGCATGGATTTATTTTTCCTGCTTCTCATTATCCAGCACTTACTCAGTGTCTAATCTGTGACAGCCATTCAATAAATATTTATGGAGGAAGAAAAATGTAGTTTAATTTTAAAATGAAAAGCTGACAGTTTATCACTTGTAAAGAATGCAGAAGGGATTGAGTGTGAAATTTCTATTCATAAAAATATATCTAGTCTTCCATGACTGAACTGTGATACTAGCATCTTATAACTGGGTCATCTTTTCTTACTCACTTTCATATTATTTTATCATTTCAAAATAGGAAGCGAAGGCTCATTTTTTGTGAAGAAGAAATCAAGCTCAGTTAATGTGGGAGAATTTTACCGCGACCCCATATGGCAGTGTTGTTCTCCCAACGTGCAGAGACACTGCAGCTCCGTGGTGAGTTGGACGGTGGCTCTGGTGTGTGGCTGTCTGCTGACGTCTCCTTCTAGAACTCAACTTTGTAGCAAAGTGAACTGATTGGTTCAGGATCCTCTGAGGTCTGAAAAAGTTTGTACGAGAGAAAACATATTAGACTAACAAACTCACATTTGTAGGTTTTTGAGCAGGTAGAGTATGAATTTCTGTACTGACTGAGAGTATCTCAAAATGCTTTAGCTCTTCTTTCTTTTCCTAGTGTCACATGTGCAGGGTCAGGCTAGGTCTGTGTGGCTGGGTCCCAGGGACACTAGCTGGAAATCTTACAGTGATTCTAAAGAATCAGACAGGAGCCTGAAGGACATTGAACCTAGAGCAGCATACTCTTGTTTTTCATCAAAATGTATATATATTTTTTTGTATTGAGAATCATTTAACTTTTTAGCAATCATTATTATTGATGTAATAGCAATGGAACAACTATGACATATTGATATATTTGATACCTGAGATTGGGAAAAGTAGAAGGAATTGTATTTTTTTTTTTTTTGAGACAGGGTCTCAGTTTGTAGCTCAGGTTGGCCCCGAGCTCACTATTAGCCCAGGCAAACCTTGAACTCAGCAATCCTCCTGCCTCTGCCTCCCCAGTGCTGGGATGACAGGCGTGAGCCACCACACCTGGTATTATGGTTTGTGGTACTGATTGCTGGTGGGTGTGAGTACCACACCCAGTATTGTTGTACGTGGTTACTGGGAATCGAACCAGGGACCTTGTGCTTCCTAGGCAGGCACTGGAACCACTGAGCTAAATCTCTGGCCCAGGAATTGTATTTTTATTGTAATTCAGTATTAAAAGTCTGAGGGTTATTTTATCATTTAGATCTTAAGATGGGCAGAATGAATAACTATAGCTGAACAGATTACATTACCCCACAGTATTTTTATGTGCTTGTTCTAGTCTGTATTATTATCTTAGTTATAGAAAAAATTATTTCATTTATGAAAAATCGTATCCATATGGATAAATGACTTAACCTCACTGCTCAGTTTCCTCATATTTAAAACAAAAGAAAAATAATAGACGCCTTCTAATTTTAGTATAAAATATTTTATTTTCATGATTAGCTTTCTAGTTGGTACTTTCTCACTTTTCCCATAATTATAAATGGCACTTTCCATTAAAATTTAATAGCCGTTTCTACCTAAATGTGTTCTCAAAAGCTCAACAATAACCATTTTTTAATAAACATCATTATTTTCATAATAGGGGCCTAGTTTTGATCATGAAGATTTCCTGAGGCGAAAAAGAAAACTATTGTCTTCAGATGATTCACTCAGTAAGTATTTGGAAGTAATCATAAAAAAAATAGATACCTCCGGCAGAATACGTTGCCTCATTAAATTTCCTGTGATTATTCCAATTTTCTTGGTGCCGGTTTCAGTGGACATAACTCTCATATGGACTTGGCTAAAGATTCCACAGTCTGTAGAAAATGAAATACAGTTATAAATTTTAAAGTTGAGCTTTTATGGCTATTATTGGACACTTGCATTTTGTTTTCTGAAGTCTAAATAATACCCCCACCCATGTCATTCTTCATCTCATTCTCTAATTCTTTTATTTTCTTACACCATCGAATCAAATGTTTTTACTAACTACCCCCTGTGCCCCTGGGGGGTCAGCCCCTGGTTTCCTACTGACCCTCCGGCGGGTGCGGGGGCCCTGCCCCTGGGAGGTGGTCAGCACGCCTTCCCCGCGCGATTTAAACTGTTGGCTTCTGTTTCCCCGGTGCGTTCGTTTTTGACAGAAGGGTCATCGAAGCTCCAACCCCACGCGAGACATTCAGACAGCATGTCTTCCGTGGCTTCGGAGCGAGAATATATTACGTCACTGGACCTTTCTGCCAATGAGCTCCGAGACGTGGACAGCCTGAGCCAGCGGAGCCCCGTGAGCGGCCACCTGGAGCGCGTGGAGAGGCTGGAGCTGCAGCAGAACGCGCTGGCCGGCTTCCCGCCGCAGCTCTGCGAGGTCAGGCCCTGCGCGCTCGGACGCGTGCGCCGCGCACCCGGGCTCGTTGCGCGCCCTGAGCCGCCCCGGCGAAGGCCTTCAGAGGCCGGTCTCCTGTGTGCCGCCCAGCGGTGACTCCCCCTCCCTCTGGCTTCCGCCGAGCCGCTGCCGGCCCGTGTGGGGGTCGCGGCGGTCCCGGAGGGTAGGCGACGGGAAGGACGCCTGGTGGGGAGGAATTCTGGGTTCTGTCCTGGGGCTGCGTGGTCCAGGGCGAAGTCTCCTCGGGCCCGCGGATGGCCGGACTCCCGGAAGCGGCCTCGCCGTTGAGGTTACGCCGCGGGAGGGCAGGAGTGAGAGCTGCGTGGCCGGACCTGTGCCCCTCCCGCGGGGACGGGCGCCTGCTACTGCGCCTGCTTTTAGCCATCGCAGGTCGCCTCGTCTCCAAGACACCTGCGCCTAGCCGTGGGATCACAACTGGGTTTGGGTATTATTTGAATTTTAAAATGGTTCCATAACTTAAAAGTGGAGTTCTTGGCACAAGTTCCTCTTGTTTTACTAATTAAAGTATAATATTTGTTGACTGGATACTCCTCTGAATATTGACTTCGGTCATTATTTTTATATAATAGTTTCTTTAAAAATAGGGGTTTTTTTGTTTGTTTTCTTTTCTTTTTTGAGACAGGGTCTCGCTTTGTAGTTCAGGCTGGCCCTAGCCTCACTGTGTAGCCCAGGCAAGCCTCGAACTCAGCAATCCTCCTGCCTCTGCCTCCCGAGTGCTGGGATGACAGGTGTGAGCCACCACACCCGGCTAGATGTGTTATTTTTTATAATGTGAATATGTAAATAAAATAAAAAGGAATTTTTCCTTTTGAATAAAGTGGTTGGGTCAAAAACAAAGGCAGGAAGTTTGGAAAGTCATTAATAACCCTGTAATTATATCAAATGATTTAGAATTTCTTGTGAGGATAAATGTATTGACACAGAATGGGGTGATATGTGAGGAGCATAAAAATAAAATTATTTCTAGTATTTCAGTCTTTTGACAGTAAATATAGCAAGGGCTTACCCAACTGACAGCATGCAAATAGATTTGCTGTTGTTACTGTAAAATTGGAAATTCCTTAAAACAAGCTACAGATTGAAACAAAAACTTCTTGAAAAAAGGGAAGTTCTATAATGAAATATGCAATATATAAGTACTCCTTGTATGGTTAAATCTTATTTACATTAAAATATACAATAATTTCTTGAAGTTTATATTTTTAAAAATATGTTCTTAGGATTTTGTTATTCATGAAATCATTATCATGCTGAATATTGACATTGGTCATTTTTATATAATGACCATATATATAATTATTATATTTTTATTATATATTTATATTATCATATACTCATATATTTATATATATCATTAATAGTTCATCAAATCATTAATTCACGTATTTGTTGAAACATATTTTGCTGTCATCATGCTCTTTACAGAAGTGATTTACAAAAGAGGTGAATTAGGCTCATTGCCCTGTTTTCACACAAATGCTTTGCACAATTCGCCCATTGCATTTTTCCTGGTTTTCTCCATGCTGCGACAGAGGCGGTTGGGCTGGTGAGTTCACTGGATTCTGCTCTGAGGGCATTTTCAGGCCGACAGAACAGTTCGTGATTTTATCAAATAACCAGTTTTACCAACCAATTTTAAGGGGTTCTAGTGAACCGAGGGATGGAAAGCAGATGTATCAGCTAAAGTCTCATGAGGTGTTTTAGTTTACAATTTTGAAATACTGTCTTTTCAGACTCTCAAGTGTTTGACACATTTGGATTTGCACAGTAATAAATTTGCATCATTTCCTTCTTACCTGTTGAAAATGAACTGTATCTCCAACCTTGACATCTCCCGAAACAACATTGGGCCCTCCGTCGTCTTAGACGCCGCGGTGAGGTGTCCGAGCTTGAGGCAGTTGAATCTGTCCTACAATCAGCTCTCTGCTTTTCCCGAGAATCTCCCAGCCGTGGTAGAGAAGCTGGAGCAGCTCCTGGTGGAAGGGTAGGTGAGAGGCCTTCACGACAGCTGCGGGCTTGCCTGACACTCACTTTTCTAGAGTTGACAAACTGTCTTGACCTTTTGTGGTAATGACTTTTAAACAAAAATCTGCAGAAGACAGAGGCAATTAATATTACAGTTTTATCAAATAACCAGTTTTACCAACCAGTTTTACAGTTAATAAGGTTGCTTTGATGTGATTTTTTTGAAGATGAATTATTTTGATTTTTTCTTTGAAGCATGTGGTTTAATGTCAATTAATTCTTATTTTTGTTTTGTTATGACTAGAAATAAAATATCAGGGATATCTTCTCCCTTGAACCTGAAGGAGCTGAAGATTCTAAACCTTAGTAAAAACCACATTTCTTCCCTCCCAGACAACTTTCTTGAGGCTTGTCTGAAACTGGAGAGTTTTAGGGCCAGAATGAATTTTCTGGGTAAGTTTTTTGTATTGATCTTCTCTCTTCCAAGGCAGAATCATCTATGCACAGGTGGAAATTTAAAGATGTTTTAGTTTAAATACTATGGTGGCGTTTAAAAAATACAGTCAGCAGGTTAACAAGAAAAAGAAATGAGCTGTGAAGGCGTTGAAAGAATGGGAGAAACTTAAATACTTGTACGTATTTATGTGAGAGAAACCAGTATGAAATGCTGTTCTGCAGTGGCTGAGGGTGAGGGAACAGGGCCCGGGGAGAAACGGGGTGCGGAGGCTCCCACGGCCATGGAACTGCCCTGCAGGGCCCCATAACAGGGACACGTGCTGATGTACACGTGTCAGAGTCCATGAAACATGCAACACTAGGAAGAACCGTAAGCTGCGACCCCTGGGTGACAGGGGATGTGTCAACATTGGCCCCTCAATTCTAGCAAGTGTGCCAAACTCATGCAGATTTTTAATAGTAGGGGAAAATGCATAGGAGGAGGTGGAGGGGTTCATAAGGGAACCCTGTGCTTCTCACCAAGTTTCTCTATCCCCGAGAGCTACTCTAAAAAACCTCTAAAACAGGTCCATAAATAAAAATAATTAGCACTTTGCATTGTCACAGGCTAAAATGACTGCCTGAGCTGGCTGAAGCATCTTTATATTGGGTTTCATGCTAAAGTTTCTTTAGTAAATCTCGTGGATTATTAGTACAGCTACCATTATTGATAATTTTGAAAATAAAATTCATCACTTAACAGTTTTAAAGTTAGTAAAGTGCCTATGTGTTTCCTTGGCTTTGCAAGCTATTACACTGTCCCTGTTTGCAAGATATTACAATTATATACAAGGTGATTATCATTTTTATGACAGTTTGGGCTACCCTAAATTCTCTTGGTCTGACAGTATACAGGGTATTATGTACATTGCTAATTGGTCAAGCAATCAATGGTATGGGGAAAATACACTTAAGGCAATAAACAGGAATTCCCCCATATTTTACCTTAATAAAGATGGCACACACCTTGAATTCCTTATGATTGTCCTGGACCTGAGTCAGGAAAACATAATTCTTAGCATCATCTAATAACAAAATACATCTTGATTACCTATTTAAAATATTTTAATTGTCAGAACTTTCGGAAGGTAATAACGATGAAAGGCACATTAATCTGTGTAGTATTTTGTTTCTTTTTTCTCACACTTTTTCTTGGACTGTCGTGTGTATTTACCATGTTCTTGCCTTGAACCTGAAACTGAGGATAGAGTTTTTCAGTCGTAATCAGAAAAGCAAGTCTAATGTCTATCTTTAAGGAACTTATGGTCAAATGCAGAAGGCGAGATTCAGTCATGATGGCACAAGTTAATGTAACTGTATAATTGTGCTACATGTTGTGAAAAAGTTCCAGGAGGCTGTGAGAGCCTCTTCTGGGGATCTGACTCCGACTTCAGAGTCAGGGACTATGTCTGTGTGTGTAATATTTAAGGTGCGTTGGGAGAGAAGGTTGTCTGAGGACTCAGATCAGTTAAGGTCACTACGTCTCATCTCAGTGGAGTCACAACAAGCACACTGGGCAGAGCAGGCCGTCCTCAGTCACTGAAGAAGTGGAAGCGTGAGATTTCTGTGTGATGTGTTTGGGGCATGCAATTAATTAACTCGTTACAAAATCTTGGACAGAACTCAGATCAAAACCCTGCTTTAGAGTCGTGTACAGCTTTCCCCACTGTAATGGAATACCTGAGGTTATCAACTTATAAGAAAGAAACACTTACTTTGTCTCATAGTTTCCAGAATTCTAGTCCATGCCCAGTTGTGCTGCTGCCTAGGCCACAGCAATGCAGCGTATCAGAGCGGGAGCATGTGGTGAAGGTGACTGCTTGGCTTACGGCGACTGGAGGTGAAGGAGACAGACAGGAAGGGGCCAAGGTCCCGAGGTCCCGCCAACCTCATGCCCTCACTTATCTACCTCCCTTGCACCAGGCATTGTCTGCTGAAGGATCCAAGTTCTCCCTGAAGGGCTCTAAGCTGGGCACTCAACCTTCAATCGCTGGTCTGTGGAGGACCGTCAACTTCAGTAGTTTGAGAAATGGACTTATATCTCCAAAGATGTTGAATGGAAGGCATCTGAGTGGGATTGCTATCCATTAAAAATAATTCCATAGGAAGCTGAGGATGGGGGCACCCACTTATAATTCTGGCACCCTAGGAGACAGAGGCAGGAGGGTTACAAGTTTGAGCCCAGGCTGGGCAACATAAAACTAAGGGAGAGAGACACTATCTCAAACAAACAAATAAATAAAATAAAAGGGCTGAGGATGTAACTCAGTATGAAGACTTGAGGCCCAGTCTCCAGCATGCTCCCAGGCCCAATCCCATCAGAAAGGAAGTTTCAATTTTTTGGTATTGTGACTTTTTCTATATAGAATCTGAACCACTAGAGTCTTAATTCTTAGGCAGACAATTGTCTCTGTTTTGTCATACATGCAACTCGGAAGTACGTAAGGCATAGCATGTGTCTTTCTGCTTGTTAATAGGACAGCTTCTCACAGGCCCTAGAGGATTTTGCTTTGGGAGATTTTTTAGATAAAATATCACCCATAGACTAACCTTGGAAATACTGTGAAATAATTTCTCAATGATTTTCACTGACTACAGGTTTGCAGATCTAATGCAGATCTAGATGAGAGAATCAGAGTTTATCTGGTCTAATTACAGTGTTTTCCAGATGAGAAAACAGGCTGTTTGGCTTACTCAGTTCTCCCAATGGTATTCCACAGAATTTTATTCCTAAAAGAGCTACATACTGTGTTTCTGTTTTAAAAATTCACAGACTATACCAGGATATTGAGAACTCTGAGATATTTCTCTTTATTTTTCATAGTGTTTCCCAAACTCCTAAGAACATATGGTCAAATAATACCTTTATTAGATGACATCCATTACAATTCCATAGAATACTCTTTATGAAATGGTACCATAAATAATTTCCATCTTTATTATATAATGTATTGGTAAAGTGACTGAAGGTATTTTGCTATGAATATTTTGAGTAATTTGAGTTAATCTATATACTATCTAATTACCCCATATAGTTTCAAATTGAGTTGTTAAATTAAAAATTGTGAGAGCTGGAGATTTGGTTCAGTGGTTCCGGGGCCTGCCTCACAAGCGCAGTGGTCCTGAGTTCGATCCCCGGTAACCACACACAGTGCTGGGTGTGGAGACTCATTTCCACCAGCCATCAATACCACATACCACAGTGCCGGGCATGGTGGCTCACGCCTGTCATCCCAGCACTCGGGAGGCAGAGACAGGAGGATTGCTGAGTTCGAGGCTTGCCTGGGCTACAAAGTGAGCTCAGGGCCAGCCTGAACTACAAAGCGAGACCCTGTCTGAAAAAAAAATGTGATAAGTGTGGTGTATGGTTTTATTATTTAGTAGGTGTTTGAAGGACATTATTTTGTATATTTTTTACACTGTTGGTATGAAAATAAAAATTAAATCTGCCAGGCGTGGTGGCTCACACCTGTCATCCCAGCACTTGGGAGGCAGAGGCAGGAGGACTGCTGAGTTCAAGGTTTGCCTGGGCTACATAGTGAGCTCAGGGCCAGCCTGAACTACAAAGTGAGACCCTGTCTCAAAAAAAAAAAAAGATCAAAATGTTTAACTCATTTTTTATTTTCTTTTAGCTGCTGTGCCTTTCTTGCCTTCCTCTATTACAAGCTTAAAATTGTCTCAAAACAAATTTACATGTATTCCTGATGCAATTTTAAATCTACCACAGTAAGTTCATTGTTATTTTAATTTTAAATCCACATCCAGAGCAGAACAATTAGAAACTTGGCTTTGATTTAAGCGTATAAATGTAACTCATTTCTAAATCTACTTAGCTTAATGTTTTAGGTCTATAAATATTTGATTTTCACTAGACTAAAGATCAAAGTTTAAACTTTTATATTAATTTGTTGGACTATAAAAGTGTAGAAAAAAACCTTAAGGCTGTATAATTAATGGCTGCTTTATTATAATGAAACTACACTGGCTGTCACTTTTAAAATTTCAGTTCTCAGAGGTTATGTTGCAAAAATACCGTTAGCTATGAAATCATATACAAGTTATTTTCAGGTCATATTTTTGGTGAAGATCAGAACAGTTTACATGGTTGCAGGTTTAGGGAGAAGTTTTGGTTCATTTCATTGAAAATGAGAGCCTCTTTTAACCAAAAATTAATTAGATCCGAAGTATGTTATCATTTTAAATAGCATTTTACTTATGCCATATGTTATAAATATACATGTATGTCTTAGTTATTTTTCCTTATTTCTAGGACAAAGTACCCAACTCTCCAAAGTAAAAGGGGAAAGGTTTATTAGCTCACAGTTTGTGGCGTGGCCAAGACGCATCCTGGAGGAAAAACAGTTCATGGCAGGCAGAAGGCAGCCACCGCGAGTGGCAAGCAGTGACTTCTGTCCTTTATGCCTTCTCCAGGTCACTCACACTCACAGCCTTCATCTGAGCATCAAATCCTTCAGCCCTGTGCCACACACTTTAGATCCAGCATCACAGACTCTGGATTCAGCCACTGCCGAAAAGCTCCACTGATGAGTTCATGAGCGTTTGGGGGACATTTAGACACAAGCCATCACAATGTGCAAATCTGTATACATATAGGGCTGAAGGATAATTATACTCCAAATATAGAAAGCCAGACACACATAAAATAGTTAACTTACACCTACCTTTGGTGTGTGTCAGATTGTGGGATGCCAGGCGTGTAAGAGGGTGGCCTGGGTTGAGCTCTCCTGAGGTCCAGGAGAAGGGAGAGCATGCCGTCCGCTCAGGCTGTTTGCTGGCGTACCAGCAGCAACCAGACTCAAGGAGAGAAACAGTTACCACTGTGGTCTAATTAAAGAATATGCAGGGCTGGAGATTTAGCTCAGTGGTTCTGGCGCCTGCCTCGCAAGCGCAAGGTCCTGGGTTCGATCCCAGTAACCACATACAATGCTGGACGTGGTGACTCACGCCCATCAGCCATCAATACCACATACCACAGTGCCAGGCGTGGTGGCTCACACCTGTCATCCCAGCACTCGGGAGGCAAAGACAGGAGGATTGCTGAGTTCCAGGCTTGCCTGGGCTACACAGTGAGCTCAGGGCCAGCATGAACTACAAAGCGAGACACTGTCTCAAAAAAAAAAAAAAAAAGAATATGCACACTCAAGCATAGTCTATAAATTACGAGATCAACGTTCCTGAAGCCTGGATCCCATGCTGGCTTGCTTTTTCTTTGGGCAACTCTAAGGAAAGTGAGGAGTATTGGCACTTCGGGGCTTCTTGGCCTCTAGAGAGAAAAGTCCCTGGCCCTCCTCTTCCACATTATCATTGTGTCTTTGCTCCGTAAGCCTCATCCACCGCCTGACCTGGTCAGGAATAAACTTGTAGGCTGGTTCTTACATAAGATATTCTTCCACCTGTTCTACAGGGACTCAGCTCTTTAATCTTCCCAATAATCCTATAAAATAGTTACTGTCACTGTCTCTTTTTAATCTCATCAGAGAGTTGAGACATCCTCCCTCCAATCTCAGTTCTTAACACTGGCTGATTCATATTGTAAACATAGTATATTCTTGAAAGTGTGCTTGAAAGCAAAATACTTACAATGCTCACTAGGAGATAACATGCAACAAACACAGGGGTTTGTGCTCCTGAGAACTAAAAATATTCTCCAGTCTCTACTTAGACCTCGCCCTAGATGCCATCCTCAGGCGTGTGTTTCCAGCCATTGTCTATATTCTTCACTTTTCTTTGTTTCAAATTGGAGTCCACAGCTGGCCAGCTTAGTACCAACTGAGGTTAAAGAGGCACTACTTTAGGAGAATCTGGTCAATCCTCAGCTTTTTGGGTTGCTTGTTAGACATACACGTCTTAACTCTAATATAGTCAAATTCCTTTTCTTGTTTTCCATGCATTTGTATAACTAGGGGGAGCCAGAAACATTTTAAAATAAGAGCACAGATGTTGCTGTGCAAGCCTGATTTTTTGTCTAGCGGACTGTATCCTTTGTGGACTTCAAATAATTCATTAACCTTTTAATAGGGTGAGTAGAAGGGGTCAGTATATAGTTGTAGAAGGCCAGGCAACCTTCTGTATCCCACATATACAACAGTAGGTGTCTACTGTTTGCGACATTTTCCCCCCTGCTGTTTCCTGGAAGCCTTATGTAGCACTCCTGCAGGAAGCTCGTCAGCGAGCACTGAGGGGCTGGTGGGTGCGATCACATGTGCAGTGAGTGCGGTTTGCCTGTCACCCTGAGACAGGTGATTCAGTACCACAGTAATTACCTGTAGATTCAACCTCTGCAGAAGCCTCTGTGTAACGAGCGAACATCGTTCCACTGAAAAAAACAAGTGGTTGCTACATATCTGTAAATCCCATGTAGATGACATATCTGTAAATCTCATATAGAAAGCAGGAATATTAATAACCATTTTTACATTTGTTAATTCTAACTCTTCATGCCCTGCAAAATACGTGCAAGATATTATGTCTCTTCTTCCTTCTGAAATTGACGTTTTTTTGTACCTGAAGTAGGGAAATGGGCCTCAATTTTTTTCCTTCTTTTTCAAACATCTTTAACTGATACATATAAATGTATATATTTATGGAATACCATATGATGCTTTGATACATGTATTATTATGTAACGTTCAAATAAGGGCAAATATATCTGTTTCCTCAATGATCATTTTCTTACGATGAAAATATTCAAAATCTTTCTCCTTTTTTCAAAAAATACATCTTTGTAATCTGTAGCCACCCTTCTATACAACAGCATCAATTTTTACCTTTTTTTCTAATCTGTATGTACCTACAGGTATACTCAAACATATGAACATAATGATAATTCTAAAGTTATGTCTTAATTCTTACTCTGATAAAGTGACTTCTGATGGCGTCTTGTGTATAGTTTGAAGCACTCATCGTTTTCCTGTTGATGTTGTGTTTTTAGCTTGCGGTCTGTAGATATGAGCGGGAATGCTATCGAACAGCTGCCGGGTCCTGCAAACTGGAAGTCTCTCAACTTAAGAGAGCTCTTATTCAGCCACAATCAGATCAGCGTCTTGGACTTGAGTGAAAAAGCGTGCCTGTGGTCCAGAGTAGAGAAACTGCATCTTTCTCATAATAAACTGAAAGAGGTATGAGGCCAGCCTCATTTATTTGAAGTTATTGCCAGCTACAGATATGCTTCATAATTTTCATTATCACGAGTCATCACTTCAAAATCTATTATTTGCTATTTTTTCTTTTTGAATAAGATCCATTCTTACCACTTGGTAAGTGGTTACAACAATATTGCTTAATTTCCTTAAAAAATAACTGCTATATTTTTAAAAAATTATATGAATGCATATGTATATCTAATTATGAATACGTGAATGATGTTGTCATAGTGTCCCCCATGTCTCTACTCTGTTAAGAGGAGGTCAGATATGCTTTGTTTCTCAAGTTCACTGAGCCGTGTTTTTTCTTTCTTCCCTATGTTCTTAAATTTCTGTGTTTTTCTTCTGTACTATCCTTTACTCAAACAGATCAGCTTCCTTTGCTTTGAACATTCCTTTGGTTGCAAGTCTGAAAATGATTAGCCACATATCTCAGAATGTATTTTTTTGGTCAAGTTTAAGACTATTTCCTTTAAAATTGCAAAACACTTTAAAGTCTGATAGGGTGAAGTTTTTGTTTTGTTTCGTTTTTTGCCAGCAAAGAAATGTTTTTTTGTTGTTGTTGTTGTAAAGGAAGTCAGATTGCTTAAAATTTAGAATAGAAATGCAAAATATGCCAATTATCCTGCTACCTAAAATATAAACATTTAGTTGTATCATAAAAATATTAAGTTGCATGTAAGTTTGTAATTATTGGATCTCTGTCATTTACTAAAGAACCCAAATGAGACAAGAGAACAGAATGAAAACTGAAATTGTTAAGGTGGACAGCTATCAATACTTCTTTCACAATATGCAAAGAGATAAAGTAGATTATCATAGGAGACTCCTTTCTTTCCTTCTCTTTTTCATTCTTTCTCCCTTTCTTTCCTTCCCTCCCTCCCTTTCTTTCTTTCTTTTTCTTTCTTCCTTTCTTTCTTTCTTTCTTTCTTTCTTTCTTTCTTTCTTTCTTTCTTTCTTTCTTTCTTTCTTTCTTTCTTTTTCTTTTTCTTTCTTTGTTTCTTTGTTTCTTTCTTTGTTTCTTTCTTTCTTTCTCTTTCTCTCTTCTTTCTTTCTCTTTCTCTCTTCTTTCTTTCTTCCCTCCCTCCCTTCCCTCCTTCCCTCCTTCCTTCCTCCCTTCCTTCCTTTCTTTCTTTCTTTCTTCTTTCTTTTCTTTCTTTCTTTCTTTCTTTCTCTCTCTCTTTCTCTTTCTTTCTCTTTCTTTCTCTCTCTTTCTCTCTTTCTCTTTCTCTCTCTTCCTTTCTTTCTTTCTTTCTTTCTCTCTCTTTCTCTTTCTTTCTCTCTCTTTCTCTTTCTTTCTTTCTTTCTCTCTCTCTCTCTTTCTTTCTTTCTTTCTTTCTTTCTTTCTTTCTTTCTTTCTTCCTTCCTTCCTTCCTTCCTTCCTTCCTTCCTTCCTTCCTTCTTTCTTTCTTTCTTTCATCTCACTTTGTAGTTCAGGCTGGTCCTGAGCCTACTATGAGCTCAGGCAAGCCTCGAACTCAGCAATCTTCCTGCCTCTGCCTCCTGAGTACTGAGATGACAGGCATGAGCTACACACCCGGGATTGTGTATGTGGTTCCCAGGGATTGAATTTGGGACCTTGGACATGGCAGGCAGATGCCGGAACCACTGAGCTAAATCCCCAGCCCTGTTTTTATTTTTTAGTCATAAATGTTATATAGAATGTTTGGGGGTGGGAAATTCTTTAAATATATGTTTTCTGGTGTAATGCACCAAAAACATACAGTGGCCCATGGAAATCTTTCGAACTGTGCTGAAAGGGTGTGTGTCTGGTGATGGTGTCTGCCAGGTCTTCTTGTTTCCTACCCTCTTGTTTCCTGGCAGCGTACAGCTTTTTCCTCCCAGTAACGTTTTGCCCCTTTCATTTCATTAAGATTCCACCTGAGATTGGCTGTCTTGAGAATCTGACCTCTCTTGATGTCAGTTACAACGTAGAACTGAGATCCTTTCCAAATGAAATGGGGAAACTAAGCAAAATATGGGACCTTCCTTTGGACGAGCTGCATCTCAACTTTGATTTTAAACACATCGGATGTAAAGCCAAAGACATCATAAGGTCAGACACTCTTATTTCCATTGGTTTTCATTGAACTTGTTTTGGATTTCTTTAGTCTGTAATTTTGATGCGTGTGATTTTATGATTTAAGGGAAAAATGAACAGAACTATTTAACATGGATACTGTGCCATTTGCTCGTCTTTCCATGAGTGGATCGAAGGGTGCACTACACAGTTTTGTAGTCAAGCTCCTGTTGAGAGAGCAGCGCCTCCTGTGGACGGTCCTTTCCAGAAGTAGCCACTTACCCCTCTGGATGTAGCCTTTGGTCATTACTTACACGATCCAGAGAAGTGCAGTATGCTTCTCACATGCATTTCCTATAGCAGATGGTTAACATGCTTGGTTACAGCTTAATGCATTTTAGTTACTGGCCTGATACGTAGTGACTAATTTTGACTTCACCCCTGAAGATGAATACTTGATCATTTTTGAAACCCCTCAAACTTTGCAAATGTCACTGTTTTTTATCTTTACACCTGAAGCATATCTTTGCTGGTGGATGTTACTGCATGCTGTCGTTGTCTTTTAGTATATCACGTCTACCATTACCTACCACCTGAATCGTGAGCGCTTCTCACCAGCCCTGTAACTTGACTCTAACATCCACCCGGGGGCCGAGGGCTCTGTGTAGGCCCGGGCACCTCTCACTCCCTGTGCTCCTGGCACGCGACGCAGGACCTGGCTCACAAACACTCGCTGATGCATCATCAGTAGTGACACCCAGTGGGTTGTCTTCTGTTTAGATTCTATTAAATTTATACTTCACTTTGATTTAAAATTTGATTTTCTGAACTCCCAAGCCTGACCTCACGGAAATTAAGAGCCTGTTACCATCTGTGTCTGCATGGCGACTCTTGATCCTACACTTTTTCCCCATAATTTTTGCCCCTCAGACTGGAAGATACACTCATGTTAGCATCAGTTCAATTCTTGCTAAATGTTTACTGAAACTAGTTTTCAATGTATTGTGTCATATTATCCAGCGACCATGTAACTAAATATTTTTAAGTGCGATTAACATCTTTAGAAAAGACAAGACCTGGAGCAGTTTTTAAATTGCATAATTTCCTTGAAAAGAGTGGCTTTTTCCTTGAAGAGTAGGGAATTATTAATTAATGAATAAACCAGGGAGAAGAATCATCAAGAATGTTGATCAAATCTGTATTAAGTGCTCAAGTGGTTCAATTGGTAGTCCCTAAAATGCATTTATATTCAGTTTGCTTCTGTAATTTTAAATTGTGGTAACATTTTAACATAGTTTCAAATATATCTTTCTATATCCGTTGTATTTTTAAAACATTTTTATTGTGAAATAGGTACATTTTATATTTTATATACATCATGATCACACTCAACATTGTGAATTTGTACCAGTATATGACATGACTCAATTTTCATTTTTTCCCATTCTTGACAACATTTTAAACCTATTATTTTTTAAAGGTAGCTTTGATCACTTGTGGCATTTTTAACTAGTTTCAGTTATTGTGAATGTTAAGATTAGTAGGAGTAACAAATATAAACATTGACAAGTATAGTGTAATAGTTTGTATGTTTTCATTCCCTTATATTTATATTGTAACCAATAGGGTCACACTAATCACATACATTATATACATGAAGACATGGTATATATACATCATATATATCACATATAGCTGTATAGTATATATACCTATAAATCACATATGCCAAATGTGAATATATGTGAACATCCACCACATAATATAACCAATATGACCTCAATATCAACCTCTAGTATAACAGTATACATATATACTGTCCCTAACTTCAATATCACACATGCGTTGTAAAATTTAACACTTCATAATGTTTTAGTATTTTACTTGTACTACGCATACACATGTCTACATTTTTTTTTCCTATTAGTATTGGATCAAATTTTGGCACTTTGTTTACTGCCGGTGCTCATGCCACGTGTCATGATAGTTGGTAAGGCTGTCACACATTCACTCTTCATGGTTCCCTGGCAGGTGTGTAAGTGTGAGTTCTCTGAGGTGTGCCGTCTCCTCTGACAGAGCGTTCAATGCCTAAGAATTCACTGAACTCCAAAGCATCCAATTCAGCCATTTATTATTTAATTTTTATCTTTCCAAAATCAGGTTTCTTCAGCAGCGGTTGAAAAAGGCCGTGCCCTACAACCGAATGAAGCTGATGATTGTGGGGAATACTGGCAGTGGTAAAACCACATTATTACAGCAGTTGATGAAAACCAAGAAGTCCAGCCTCGGAGTGCAGGGTGCCACAGTGGGCATAGACGTCAGAGACTGGCCCATCCAGATAAGGGGCAGAAAGAAGAACCTCATCCTGAATGTGTGGGATTTTGCAGGTATGGCCTCTAGGTATTTATTGCTTTGATTTGGCTTTTTAAGTTAGAACAGGTACTTAAAAACTTGAGTTTTCTATTTTAGTACAGCCAAGAGCTGTAGAGCCTATTGAATTAGTCCAAAACCATTTCTTCTAACTTTACCAGAACAGAGTGGTATATGGAAAGAAATGTTAAAAATGAGTATGGGCCAGCCGAAGTTCAGTATTTGCCTGGGAAGGTGGTCCATATGCTAGAAGTTAATTTGTAGTGAAACCCCAGGATAGCCTTCTGTGTGTGTGTGTGTGTGTGTGTGTGTGTGTGTGTGTCTGTGTGTGTGTGTGTCTGTGTGTGTGTGTGTCTGTGTGTGTGTTGTCCCATTAAGTAAATATTCTCTTCGCCATTTTAAACGATGCTTGCCTGTTACTGGAAGATTAAAAAGGAAAAGAGGAAACCTCTCTAATCTCTGGTTAGGTCGCGAGGAGTTCTACAGCACTCATCCCCACTTCATGACCCAGAGAGCGCTGTACCTCGCCGTCTATGACCTCAGCAAAGGGGAGGCGGAAGTGGACGCCATGAAGCCCTGGCTCTTCAACATCAAGGTGAGCTATGTGCACCACTGGGAGATAGAGAAGCACCCTATGTTTTTTGGTGTGTTTATAATGTCGTTTGTGTTGAGCAAGCAGATGCTCTTGTCTCTTCAAAAAAAATTTTTTTTTTGAGTTAGAAGCGTTAAAAATTTGAGTTGGACGATTTTCAGAGCAAGAAAGTCCTGGTGTAAAAGAGTAATGTGTTCCATTTTGGAGAGCATTGTCCGTACCTGAACCCTTTTACATTATAAAAACTCCCAAACATAGTCTGTTGAATTCGTTCTGCCCGTACTGCTCCCTCAGTGGGACGCAAGCGTTGTGGATGCGCACACCCGCGTGGATGCGCGCACGCCAAGGCTCGGCCTGGGGCCCACGAGGAAGCCGCCTGGGCCGCTCTCGAGCTCCCCGCAGACTCTGATGCTGCCCTGTGCAGGGGCTTCTTGCCAGTTGTTTTGTCGCTTCTCCTCTTTTTTGCTGCTGTCGGTTGTTCCTTCAAGCGGAAGGGCCTTTCCGCGATGAGCCTGCCGGGCGGGAGCCTTGCGGCCCGGCCGTCCGCTGGCCTCTTCCCGTCCGTAGGACTGTGGCAGCATGTCTGGGCGTGCAGTGTGGCTGTGCACCCGGGTTGTGCGGTCTGAGTAGTTCTTTCAACTTCTTTTTTTTTTTTTGAGTCAGGTCTCGCTTTGTAGTTCAGGCTGGCCCTGAGCTCACTATGGAGCCCAGGCAAGCTGCCGCGAACTCAGCAATCCTCCTGCCTCTGCCTCCCGAGTGCTGGGATGACAGGCGTGAGCCACCACACCCGGCACTGTGGTATGCGGTATTGATGGCTGGTGGGCGTGAGTCTCCACGCCCAGAATTGTACATGGTTACTGGGATCGAACTCAGGACCTTGCATTTGCGAGGCAGGCGCTGGAACCACTGAGCTAAATCTCTGGCCCTCTTTCAACTTCTTTCTTGGCCTTATTTGTGTCTTATACACAGCAGTGTGAGCAAGTATTACAGTGGCAATAATGCTTGATTTAGTGCCTTTTTTCTTCCTTTATGGATTCCAAATTGATGAACTTTAAATTCAGATTACCTTCACAGATAAAAAGTATAAACTGTGTTATATCACTTTGCTATAATTTGGAGTTCATTGAATGCTTATTTCATTCAAAGCACATCTTTTCGATAAGGAAGAAAAGTACCAACCATGTTGTTACTTTGTTCTAATTGGAGTTTGTTTGTTTTTTTAACTATTTACTTGGCTTAGAAGCAGAATTAGCAAATGACCCTTTTCAAGCACGGCTATGAAAGGAAAAAAATAAACTACTATTCCTGGGTGTAGGTCACCTGAAAAGTGGTGGGGAACTACATAAGGAGAGGCGCTGTTGCCTCTTTAAAATTTCCTAAGATTACCTACCTGTGTTTAAAGAAATGCCCTGGTCTGTTCTGTGCTACTATATACAACATGAGAATGGCTCATTTACAGAGGACAGGATATATTTGTTAGAGTCCTGGAGAAGCCGGCATCTGACGGGCATCTTCTGGCCGCGACCTTCCATGGAGCGGTGGAAGGGTCAGAGGCCACAGATACCAGAGGGAAAGGCGGGGACCCCGAGGCACCCTTCTTCCGGGAACCCGCTTCCAGGACGGCAGCACTGTCCTCTCCAGAGGTCCCGCCTCAGCGCTGCCGCCTCCGGGAGTAAGTTTCTAACACCGGTCCTTGGGGGCACAGGCGAACCATGCCAGGAAGGAAAGCCAGCTGTTACTCTCTTCTTCTGGACTCTTGTAATTCTACATTTGTGCTTAACTGCACTTCCTAGAAAGAACTTCAGCCCGACTGTAAGCAGAGAATTGAAATGCAGACTCGAGAGATTGTGTGTCCCCCCGGCCCCCTGCAGGCTCGTGCCTCTTCGTCCCCTGTGATTCTCGTGGGCACACATCTGGACGTTTCCGATGAGAAGCAGCGCAAGGCCTGCATCAGCAAGATCACCAAGGAGCTGCTGAACAAGCGTGGGTTCCCCTCCATCCGGGACTACCACTTCGTGAATGCCACCGAGGAGTCCGACGCCCTGGCAAAGCTCCGGAAAACCATCACCAGCGAGAGTCTTAATTTCAAGGTGATGCATCTTAGGATTCCTGTAGACTGGTGGGTAGACAGGACTTAGCAATTCTCACATCGCGCCACTGCTTGGAAATGTCAGACGTCTCGAGAGTAATTATCTCTCTGGGTTTTTCATAAATCTTAGACTTTTTAAAAATGCGTCCAATTTTAATATTACTTATGCCATGCCTCATTTGTAATTCCTAGAAAAAAAGAATAAAAAGTAACTGTAGGATCCCGACAGAAACTAAGAGAATGTTTTTAG
>PVIC010025634.1:0-25138 GCA_004025085.1 Thryonomys swinderianus
CTTTTTTTTTTTTTTTTTTTTTTTTTTTTTTTTTTTTTTGAGACGGGGTCTTGTTTTGTAGTTCAGACTGGCTCTGAGCTCACTATGTAGCCTAGGCAAGCCTGGAACTCAGCAATCCTCCTGCCTCTGCCTCTGCCTCTGCCTCTGCCTCCCGAGTGCTGGGATTACAGGCATGAGCCACCACGCCTGGCATTGTGGTATGTGGTATTGATGGCTGGTGGGTGTGAGTCTCCATGCCCAGCATTGTATGTGGTTACTGGGGATCGAACTCAGGACCTTGTGCTTGCGAAGCAGGTGCTGGAACCACTGAGCTAACCCTCCAGCCCTTTTTTTTTTTTTTTTTTTTTGAGACAGGGTTTTGCTTTGTAGTTCATGCTGGCTGTAAACTCACTATGTAGCCCAGGCTAGCCTTGAACTCAGCAATCTCCCGCCTCTGCCTCCTGAGTGCTGGGATTACAGGCATGAGCCACCATGCTCAGCAACATGGTTTGTGATATGTGGTACTAGGAATCAAACTTGGGATGTTGCGTTTGCCAGGCAATACCAGAACCACTGAGCTAACTCCCCAGCTCTAAAAGACCAGATTCTAAGGGTAGTACTTAAATTGGAGACTGTAAGTGGCAACATTTACTCATTCTCACTCCATCCACCCCACTGGTATTTGTATGGCCACCTCCTGTAGTTTGTGTCCTATTGCTTGGCCAGATCCTTGCCACTCAGATGTTACTATGACTTGGGTTACGGCAATGTTCCCAACTAGAAACATTTATCTGGCTCCAGATAATAAAAATTTATTTCTTGTCACCTATTCCAAATCCATTCATTTTACTACAGCTTCTAGTGCTGCTCTTCCAGCCACTGCTGACTACAGTGCTAGTGCTGGCCAGAAGTTTAGGATGTTCTCAAAATGATTCTGGAAGGAGAAAAGAATTAAATAATGATTCATTTATTATTAAAAATACTATTCAGAGAAGATATAAATTGGTTCACAATTGTGCATCAAGTTATATCTTTCTGTACATCATTTCTCATCTTCAAATTAATACATCTGCCACTATATTCTCTCAAAGACACAATTTTAAAAATATGTATTCTTAGATAATAAAACTCTTGTATTCCTAACTGTATAATGCTATTAAAAACATCTAGAAACAAACTGGTTTGATAAAAGGAACATAAATTTTGAGTAATTTGTTTTAAATACAGTATCTAGGGCCGGAGATTTAGCTCAGTGGTTCCAGCACCTGTCTAGTAAGCACAAGGTCCCTGGTTCAGTACCTGGTAACACATACAACAATACTGGGTGTGGTGACTCACACCCACCAGCAATCAGTACCACACACCACAATGCCGGGTATGGTGGCTCACACTTGTTAATCCCAGCACGCAGGAGGCAGAGGCAGGAGGATTGCTGAGTTCAAGGCTTGCCTGGGCTACACAGTGAGATTAGGGCCGGCCTGAACTACAAAGCGAGACCATCTCAAAAATGAAATAAAATAAAATAAATACAGTATCTATGCCTCTTAAAAATATTTCAGAAATGTTACAGAAAAAATATTTTGTATACAAAGTAGGGCACACTCTTCTTTTTCATGATGAAGGAGGATTTTGGAAATGTGGACAATTACTCCATAATTTAAAAAATCAGCTATAATCTCATTGAGTCTTCCAAAAGACTTATCTGAATAGCCTTATGGGAAAGGAGTATTCAGAGAACATTTGATTGAGTTAACTCACTTTAGTGCTGACATTTCTACTAACAAATTACTAAAACAGATGCAGTTTTCTTTTAAAGACAAGAATTTTCATTGCTCCAATATAAAGAGAAATTCTGATGTGTTATACAAACTATACTTCTAAAATTTGAAAGAGTTAAAGGAAAGCTCTCATCTCAATTCCTAGGAGATGTGCTCTGTGTTAAGGGTAAACAGAAGCGAATAGTTTCCTGAAATTATGCCAAAGATACATGTCAACTGCCTGGCAGGAAATGCTTTTGGGGAACCTAGATAAACAGACTATCTTCATTTTTCTGGAAAACATTCTGTTTGGGTTCTTTTCTTACTAATGTGCTGAATTTAACTAGCATCACAACCAGACTAAGCAGAAAAAGGCACTCAAAGTTTTTAAATGATGTATTTGTAGGCACCAATTAAATGGTGTGTATTTCACTTTTAATATACACGAACCTCACTGCTTAGGAAGCATGTATTGAACACTGTTTGTGGTAAATTAAATCTTATTTTTCCACTAGTTTTCATCATGATTTTACCGAAGCTTTTTCTTAGGAGGAATTTTCACTTCACAACTCAATACTTTTAGAATGACAGAATGGGAGGTCTTTCTTGCATTCCCACAACCAAAGATTTTCCAAAATATTTTACATAATTTTAATTTTTTTCTCTCATCCTATTGGCTATGATTGACACTTAAGCAGATTCAATAGTTATGGACAAAGATTGTTAGCTTAAAAATAAAAGGTCTAGAACCGATTACACAAAAACATTTTCTAAAAAAATTTTTTCTAGTACAGTTCTTTGTCCTCACTATGTATCAGGAAATAGATCTGAACATCACAGTACCATCTGTACTAAATCCTGCTACCTCACTTCACTTTTACTGTGTTTGTTTTGTGTTGGTCTGAGGTCCTGAGTTGGCCTCAAACTTTCAACCTTCCTGCCTCAGCATTCCAAGTGATGGAATTACAGTTGTGCCTTACCATGCCTGGCTATTTCTACTGTCTTTAACAGAAAAGGGATAATTACAATCTAGCTACTGGCCAAGGACTACGACAAACCAAAAAAAAAAATCTCTTGTCCTCAGCCCGGAGATTTAGCTCAGTAGTTCCAGCGCCTGCCTCACAAGCACAAGGTTTGATCCCCAGTAACCACATACGATGCTGGGTGTGGAGACTCATGCCCACCAGCCATCAATACCACACACCACAGTGCTGGGCATGGTGGCTCACGCCTGTAATCCCAGCACTTGGGAGGCAGAGACAGGAGGACTGCTGAGTTTGAGGCTTGCCTGGGCTACATAGTGAGCTCAGGGTCAACCTGAATTACAAAGCAAGACCCTGTCTCAAAAAAAAAAAAAAAAAAAAAAAACTCTTGTTCTGCAGAAAGTCTACTCAGCCTTTTCACACCTCCTTTCTCTGCCCATCACCTGTTCAACTCCAATCCCAGCCTCCCATTTTCTCTTTTGTTCCACCGGAAGCATCCTCTGCCCCACCCATCTCATGCCCAATCCCGCCCAGGCACAATGAGGAGCAAAGCTTCCATTCTCCAGGAACAAAATAATAGGAAAGGTAACAAGTCTATTATTTCATCTAATTATATAGTCAAAACATATCAAATAACCGTTTGAGGCCACAGCAACTTCACGAATCTTCCCCATATTCCTCAGCCAGCAGTCACTAACTTCAAATATCCTCTCAGTGAGGAGTCATTGTCTTAGTTATGATAGATGATTGAAGGGAAAAGTAGCTTTGTTAGTAGAAGCTATTTTATGTTATCTTCACAAACTGAAGTAGAGAAAAGAGGATTTGGGGCAAATGGCAGAGCAAAAAATACCCTTACTCTGTGGTAGTGTAGAAAACATCCCTCCCCTACCTAGACAACAACTGTGTAAACAGAATCTGTCTGAGGTAACTAATTTGGAATTCTGGAGTCAATGGAAGGCTTGGAACTTGCAGGGAAAGGCTTAGACAGTAAATTCTAGTTAATTCAACTCTAGGCCTGGCAAAAGCTTCCCATCTCCCATAGCAGGGAGCTATACACATTTTCCTGGAACAAGTACAATTTGCAGGAGCCAGTCTGAGCAAAAAAGGACCCTGTTCTCCAATCATCATGATCTGTGCTCTCACTGCTGATTGTACCTTCCAATCACTGGTGTTCAAAGAGGCAGTGCTGTAGACTGAATCTGGAATGTTTCCCCAAAGCCCACCTGTTAAAGGCTCAGGCCCCACTCTTAGAAGGTGGTGGAAACTTTAAGAAATGAGACCTCTTGGGAGTCTGCTGGTCACTGAGGGTGTGCCTTTAAAGCAGACTAAGGGCTGCTCATGATAGCTCATTCCTGTAATTCCAGCATGCTGTAAGGCTGAGGCAGGCGGATCAAAAATTTGAGGCTACCCTGGGCCATTTAGCGAGACTCTGTTTCAAATTAAAAATACATACATACATACATTCATACATACATACATACATAAAAGGGTCTAGGATGGTAGAGCATCCCTAGGTTTAATCTTTAACACAGAAAAAAAAAATTGAAAATTTGAAAAAATAAGCCTGCAATCCCAGTGACTCTGGAAGACTGCGGTATAAGGATGGCAAGTTCGAGATCAGCTTGGGCAAATTAGCAAGACTCAAAAAGTTTTCTTTTTGAGTGGGCTTGGAATGTAGCTCAGTGTAAAGACCCAAGATTCATTCAATCTCCAGTACAATGAAGAGAGAAAAGAAAGGAGAAGACAGGAGGGAGGAGGACGAGGGGACAACATGGAAGGGGAGTGGAGGGGACCTGAGGCTCCTCTTCCCACTCACAGTTTGGGTATGGGGTTTGCTCCTTTGCATTCTCTGCCACAGTGTGCTGTCTTGCCACACATGGAAAGCAGCAGGACCGGCCCACTGTGCAGTGAAGCTTCCAAATTTTCCCTCTTTATTAGTTGATTTCTCAGGTATTTTGGTATGCTAATGAAAGCTAACATACAAAGTGGCAATTGTTTTTTGGGGTTATTTTGGGGGTAGTACTGGGGACTGAACTCAGGACCTTGCACTTGCAAGTCAGGTGTGGTGCCACTGAGCTACATCTCTGGCCCAGTAGCAATTATTGTTGCAAGAATGAGGTCAGATCCATAAAATCATACAGAAAAATTAATAATAATCAAAGACATAAGTTTAAGACCTAAAACTCTTAGAACAAAAATAAGGTAAAAGCTTCAGAACACTGAATCTGAGTGACACCAAAGGCAGAGGCAACAAAAGAAAAAATAGATAAAGTGGACATTATGAAAATTTTTAAACTTTACATATCAAAAGATGCTATAAACAGTAAAAATACACCCCAGAGAAAGAAAATATTTGCACATCATATATCCAATAAGGAATTAATATTTAAAATATACCAAGATATCCTATAATTCAACAATAAAACAAGTAAAAATGGGCAAAGAACTTGAGTAGACATTTCAAAACATATAAATAGCCAGAATCACGTGAAAAACTTCAACATCACCAATTATTAGAGAAATGCAAATCGAAGCCACAATGAGATAACCTCCTCACATGGATTACAACAGCTATTATATAAAAATAAACAAAAACAGAAAAGAAATATCCTAAGGTTATGAAGAAAGAGAAACAGGAGCCTTTTTAAACTCTTGGTACAAATGTATTGTTACAGTTATCCTGGAAAACAGTATGGTAGTTCCTCAGAAAGTTAGAAAAAGAATTACTGTAAAACATACTAAAATACCTTCTGAATATATATAAGAAAGAAATGAAAGCAGAGTTTCAAAGAGATATTTGTACAGAGGACATATAAAATGTATGCAAGACTGCTAAAACAGTAATTAGAGGGAAGTGGTTCTTGATTTACAATGAAGTTATCTTCTCATAAACCCATCTCTAATATGAAAATATATTTAATACAACTAATCTACCACATATATTTAGTCCCACCTGCTTTAAACATCCTCAGAAGGTTTGTACTAGTCTAAAGTTGGCAAAATAGTCTAACACAAAGTCTATTTTATAAAAATGAAGCTTTAAATGCCTCATGTATTCACCTGTATGGGTATTTTGTAGATATGAGATGCAAAACACAAAATACAATATCCAAAAAACACTGGTAACAAAGTACACAGTAAAGCTACCCAAAGTTATGAGAGAATATACTGCATAACACTAGTTCAAAGGAAAAAAATCAAAATTTAAAGCACAGTTTGTACTGTATAGTATCACTTTCAAAGCAATGTAAACTTAAAAACCTGAAAGTTGGATAATGGTTAAATCAGAGGTACTTTATATAGTTTCAGATGCTTATTTTGAAAAGAAAAAAGAGAGCCAGGGATGAACCTGAGAGATTAAAACCATACACTTAGCATGCCCAAGGCGCTAGCTTCAATCTCTAGTACCACAGGCCATTCACCAAACTCTGGACATATACCTTGATAGTAGAGCACTTTCCTAGTGTGCATAACACCCTGGGCTATATCCCTAACACCCCCCCACACACAAATATATGCTATCAAATCAATAACCTAAGCTTATATCTCTAAAAACAAAATAAACAAACTAAAGCCAAAGCAAGCAAAAGGAAGACAAGGATGATTAAGTGAAAGTCTATAAAATAATAGGAAAATACTGTAGAGAAAAATCAGTGAAAATAAAAATTGGCTCTTTGAAAAGATTTCTTAAGCTGATGAAACTTTAGCTAGATTAACCAAGATAAAAAGAGAGGACAGGGCTGGGGATTTGCGCAAGTGGTACTGCGCCAACCCTGGACACACAAGGGCCTGAGTTTAATCCCTGGTACCTCAAAAAAAAAAATAGAGAGAGAGGACAAATAGGACAAATAGGGCCAGGGATTTAGCTCATTGGCGCCATTCCTAACTCACAAGCACAAGGTCCTGAGTTCAAGCCCCAGTACTGCAAAAAAAAGAAAAAAAAAGAATCATACAATAAACTTCATGAAGATGACTAAAGCATCTTTTAAAAAGAGAGAAGATAAACAAATTACCCTTCTTAGATCTTTTAAAAATGAAAATTATGAAAGAATATTATGAATAACATTTTGTCAACAAATTAGAAAAAGGGAATAAACAAGTTCTTAAACAGAAAGTACTGAAATTGACTTAAAACTAATATCGAACTGGGCTGGAGGGTTAGCTCAGTGGTTCCAGCACCTGCCTCGCAATCGCAAGGTCCTGAGTTTGATCCCCAGTAACCACATACAATGCTGGGAGTGGAGACTCACGCCCACCAGCCATCAATACCACATACCACAGTGCTGGGCATGGTGGCTCACGCCTGTAATCCCAGCACTCGGGAGGCAGAAACAGGAGGATTGCTGAGTTCGAGGCTTGCCTGGGCTACATAGTGAGCTCAGAGCTAGCCTGAGAACTACAAAACAAGACCCTGTCTCAAAAAAAAAAAAAACCTAATATCAAACTTGAATCAGTAATTAAAATCTTCCCAAAAAGAAAAGTCAAGGCCCAGATGGTTTCAATCAAACATGTTAAGAATAATATCACTTTTACACAAACTCTTAAGAAAATGAAACATTTTCTAACTCATCCTGTGAAGCCATTACTATCTATCAATACATATAAAAACACATAGAAGAAAACTAGAGCTCAAAATCCCTCATGAATATACATACAAACATCTTCTATAGCACACTAGCACACAAAGTTCAGCAACATATAAAAATGAATATATACCAGATAGTGGGATTTATTCCAGGTAAGATCAGCCTAACATGTGACATCAATTCATATAAACACTGTATCAACTGAATATCAGATTAAACCATTTTCTTCACTCACAGAGCTGACCCTATAGGCAAAAAATTCAAAAGAATACACCAAAAACCTACTAAAACTTGTAAATAAGTTACAGGCGATGTCTGTACATAAATTTCAACTGTTATCACTATATGCTAGCAATAAGAAGTCTGAAAACTGAGAAAACAATTCCATTCACAATATGAAAAATAGTTAAAAGAAGTGCAAGACATTATATAACATTTCTGAAACTAAAGAAAATTAAAATAAATGGATCGATATTCTATGCTCGTAAATTCAAAAATCCAACACTGTTGATTACAATTCTTCCCAAATTCATCTATAAATTAAATGCAACCCCTTCCAAAACTCCCATAGTCATTATGTAGAAGTTGATATAATTCTTGAAAATATAAATGACCTAGAACATCAAGACAATCTGCAGATGAAGAACATAGTTCATGGACTTAACCTTCCCAGTTTCCAAACTTACTGTTAACAATAATCAAGACAGTGTGGGATATCGTAATGACAGACATATAGAGCAACATAACAGAATTAAAAATCCAGAAATTAACTTCTGAATTATATTCAATTGATTCTTGGCAAAGATGCCAGAAAAGTTAATGGGAAGAGGACAGTCTTACAGAACATCCTCACATGAAGATTTGAATTTAGGGCCTTATTGCACAACTTAAACAAAAATTAATGTAAAATGACAATTATTCGTGTTTTGAATCCTTCATCTTATGAGTTTGCAGTACTTAATGCTCACCTTCTTTGGGTGGAGTTACATAAGATACTGATTTCTTTTTCATTCCCTTCTTACCCCTTGCTTCCTCCTCCCTCCATTTCTTGGTCTTCTTCCCATTTGAGAAAGATCTGTCTCTCTACTTCCCATTATCTATATTTTGTACTTCATTCATATTGTGGAGTTCTCCTACTTAAGTTTGTGTGATTTAATTCACTTACTGTTATGCTCTCAAGGTGCATCCATCTTTCTATAAATGACTTAAGTTCATCTTTCCTTATGGTATTATTTTGTTGTACATAAATATCACGTTTTCTTTACCCATAGCTATTATGAATTGTGCTGCCATTAAAGACAGATGTGGATATCACTATAAAATATCTTTAACTCTTTCAACAAGATGCAATACCTAGAAAGGAAATAGCTAGGTTAAGTGGAATTTTTGGTCTTAGTTTTTTGAGGAATCTCCATACTGATTTCCACAGTGGTTGAAATAGTTTACATACTGCCAACAATGTAAAAGAGTTCCTTCCCCTACCCTGCAGCCTTGACAGCATTTGTTAATCTTTGATTTCTTGATGATGACCATTCTTTTTGGAGTGAAACATAACATAGTGTTGTTTTAATTTGCATTTCCTTAGTGGTCAGTGATATAGAACGTTTCTTACGTTTTTATTCCCCATGGGTATTTCTGTGAAGTGTCTACTCATTTTGCTTGCCCAATTTTTCTGATTGGGTCTTTTATCTTAAGGGTCTACTTTTTTGAGCTCTTTAGATATTAGTCCTCTGTCTAAGGAATAGCTGGCAAAAATTTTTTTCCCACTCTGTAGGTTGTCTTTTCACCCTGTGGTTGTTTCTTTTGCTGTGTAAAGCTTTTTAATGTGCTATGATCTCATTTGCTGATTCTTGGTACTAACTGCTGTGCAATTGGGATTTTATGCAGAAAGTCCTTACCTATACCTATGACTTCAAAAGTTTTACCTACTTTATCTTCCGCCAGATTAAGTGCTTCTATTTTAACATTTAGTTCATTGATTCATTTTTAGTTTAGTACATGGTGATAAATATGTGTCTAGAGTCAATCTTCTGCATGTGGAGAGCCAGTTTGCCCAACATCATTTACTTAAGAGGCTATCTTTCCCCAGTGTATGCTTTGAGTCCCTCTGTAAAAGATCAAATAGTTGCACATGCTTAGGGCTTATTTCTGCATCCTCTATTTTTTTAAAACTAAGACATAAAACTTTTAAAAAGATAGAAAAAAACTTTTCATGACATCAGGTTGGGCAAATATTTCTTAGGCATGACACCAAATGCATAACACATAAAAAGTCCATCAAAACTTAAACGTTTGTTACACTAGTAAAAGAAGCCAGATAAAAGGGTCACATATCACATGGTTTCATTTATATGAAATGTCTCAAAAAGGCAAATTTATCGATGACAAGCAGAATACTTACTGGGTCTAGAAGCAGAAGCTGAGAAAGGATCACACAGGGTAGGCATGAGGCATCTTTTCAATAATTAAAAGGTTCCCAAACTGGGCTGTGGTGATATTTGCGCAAGTGTTTCTTAAAAATTACTGGATTTTACACTCAAAACAGGTGAATTTTATATGTGCATTAAATCTCAATAACATAATTTTCAAATGCTACATGGATTTCAACTATTTTTATCTTCCAAATACTTTTCCTTTAATCTCTGGTTTTTAAAAATTTTTTTCTAATAATTTCTACTTTGCAACCAATATTGCAATTTTAATAGCTTATGAGAGCTAATTCTCATAAGCTTGATTCCTTTTCTTTAATAATCAAGATGATACTGATAGAGTGTCCTTCACTCCTCAATAATCCAATGCATTGATGTAATTGGGAAAAATGAATGACCTAACAACTCAGCCCCTATATTGCTTTACAAAGCTTTAATGATCCTAAATCCCCTAAATCTGCTAAAGAAATAAAAATACCACCTGCCAAAAAGTGAATTATACATTCTCTGGTATGTACAGTACAAATCATTGTTCAACTTTGGTACGATGCTCATTTTTGCATCCTGGATTTTTAATCCTTTTTTTTGCCCTCCTTCACATAGGAAAAAAAAGAATTTACATAGACTTTCATTAGACTTGGGTTTTTTCTCCTCAAGAAAGTCCCAAATACAGTACCAATTTCTTTCCTCAAATCTCAGAAGGAAAGACTTCTAATTCATCTATCTCCTAATAATATAACCTAGACAAATATCTTTTATTTGTTCTCCATGGTAATAAATTAACCCTTTGAAAAAAGAAAACAAGAAAGACTCACATATATATTTTCCCTGTGGACCAGACACAGTCTCAGTTACTTGTCCTCCCTTCATTTATTGGTCCATTCCAAGATGAAATCCAATAGATTTCAGAAGTACCTGCCTTGGGCTATATTTAATTTACAAGAGACCTGATGGTAGGTCACATTTCATTATTGTCCCCAACCAATCTTTTTTTTTTTTTTTTTTTTTGAGACAGGGTCTCACTTTGTAGTTCAGACTGGCCCTGAGCTCACTATGTAGCCCAGGCAAGCCTGGAACTCAGCAATCCTCCTATCTCTGCCTCCCAAGTGCTAGGATAACAGGCGTGAACCACCACGCCCAGCACCCCAACCAATCTTTTAAAAGAGAAATGAATTCCCCTCAATTTTTGGCTTACAAAATGAACCTTGAAATTACATATACACATAAATTTTTATAAGTAGAAAACTTTTTTTTTTTTTTTTGAGACAGAGTCTCGCTTTGTAGTTCAGGCTGGCCCTGTGCTCACTATGTAGCCCAGGCAAGCCGCTGCGAACTCAGCAACCTTCCTGTCTCTGCCTCCCAAGTGCTGGGATTACAGGTGTGAGCCACCACGCCCAGCACTGTGGTATGTGGTATTGATGGCTGGTGGGCGTGAGTCATCATGCCCAGCATTCTATGTGGTTACCGGGATCAAACTCAGGACCTTGCACTTGCGAGGCAAGCGCCGGAACCACTGAGCTAAATCTCCGGCCCAAGTAGAAAACTTTTTAACAAAAAGATGTAATTTAGTATCAGTCATAGGTTCCAGTTTCATTCCAACCACCTTTTTCCCAAAAAAATGTTAAAATTGTAGGAAAATTTAGCTATACTATATTCACTACATTCATTAAAGTACACATAGGGTGCTTGCTTCCATGGCAATGTCCCAAAATTGGAGTGATACAGAGATCAGCATGGCCCCTGAGCAAGGATGACACACAAATTCGGAAAGCAATCCACATTTTTAGACACAGCCATTATCAATAACAGTATTTCAACCTACTTACTTGTGCACCTGTGAAGACAGGTGTTGGTTGTTATTAAGCAGACATGTACATTTTCTTATTTTAAAACTATTAAACTTGGGCTATTAAACAATAAAATTTAAAACAATAAAAATATTTTAAAGGGCTGGGCGTGGTGGCTCATGCCTATAATCCCAATACTCAGGAAGTAGAGACAGGAGGATTGCTGAGTTCGAGGTTTGCCTGGGCTACATAGTGAGCTCAGTGCCAGCCTGAACTACAAAGCAAGACCCTGTCTCAAAAAAATATATATATTTTTAAAGGAAAAAAATATATGTGGCTATATAGTAAATTCAAGGCCAGTCTGAACTCTATATAGTAAGATCATGTCTCAACTTGCACATCTCCCCCACAAAAAAAGAACACTGGAGAAAAAAACAGTCAAGTGTGGTGCGGTGTGTTATGGTACTGACTGAATGAAAACATACTGAGAAATCACACTGAAGTTCAAAATAATAACACAAGCTAATATTTATTAAACACCTATGATGTGCCAAGTAGTATTAAAGACTTTCCATGTAATAATTTATCTGATCCTCATGACCCTGGGAGGAATGTACTTTTTTTTTTTTAGACAGTTCAGGCTGGCCCTGGGCTTACTGCATAGCTCAGGCAAGCTTCAAACTCAGCAATCCTCCTGTCTCTGCCTCCTGAGTGCTAGGATTATAGGAGTGAGCCACCACCATCACCACCCCACCCCGCAGTTGTGATATGTGATACTGATTACTCGTGGGCATAAATCACCACACCTAGTATTGTTGTATGTGGTTAGTGAGGATGAACTCAGGACCTTGAGTTTGCTAGGCAGGCTCCAGAACCACTGAGCTAAGTCTCTGGCCCGAGGAATGTACTACTGTAATTCTCATTTTATATACAACAAACTGAGATTTAAAGATTAAGTAACCTGCTTATGGTTACACTGACACAACTAAAAGTTACGGAGCCAAGTTCCTGAAATCAATAAATAAAGAAAACCAAACTGTGTCTCACCCTTGAGCACACTTACTATAAGAGCAACTAACAGGTATCTTATCTGTCTCTTCTCTCATTAATCCTTGGTCTATTTTTCAGTCTAACTCAAATACTGCCTTCTCTACAAGGCTTTTCTTTATCCTCCCTGCTGAACATAATCACTTTCTAAACTTCAGGGAATTTTATCTATATCAATCTTATGTCATAATATTTTGTCCTGGCATTGCAGATCTTACATGCATCATCCTCTTCCCCCTTTTTAACTTTAATCTGATCCTTGCTGCTCTCAGAACAGTGCCTAGCAAGTAATGACATTAAATCTCTGGAGTCCTTATTCTTTGCAGGGCATTGTGCTAAGCATTTTAAAGGAATTATATCACAAAAGCCTTACCACACCCAATTTAATAGCTATTTTCAGACATTACTGTGAGATAAAATACTAGGTGCATTTTAAATTTTGTAAACAAGATAGGTACAGTTTTTGCCCTCAAGAAGCTGACTGCAGCTCTGGCCCAGATAAAATGAGGAGGAAAAGTGGGTCTCAAAAAAGTAATTTGTTGGGCCAGAGATTTAGCTCAGTGGTTCCAGCACCTGCCTCGCAAGCGCAAGGTCCTGAGTTTGATCCCCAGTAACCACATACAATGCTGGGAGTGGAGACTCACACCCACCAGCAATCAATACCACATACCACAGTGCCAGGCGTGGTGGCTCACACCTGTAATCCCAGCACTCGGGAGGCAGAGGCAGGAGAATTGCTGAATTCAAGGCTTGCCTGGGCTACATAATGAGCTGAGGGCCAGCCTGAACTACAAAACAAGACCCTGTCTCAAAAGAAAAAAAAAGAAAAAGAAAAGTAATTTTTTTACCCAGAATCACACAATAAGTAAGAAATTGGCAGAATTAGAAGTCAAACCAACTGTCCAGACTGGATATTCAGGGCCCTAAGCACATAACCGCTATGCGCTAAGGTAGACACCTGACAAACCCTTAAGGAAAGAAAAGTCCTGTATACTTCTGAAATGAGGGATCATCTCAAGAATCATGAAGATTCACCCCTTTTTCAGGGAAAGCAGGAAATGCATATAAGTAGATGGAGAGTGTAATAGGATCTAATACTCGCCTGCTGACTTATCATTGGTCATCCAGTCCATGTTTGACTAGCTCGGTCTCTTAAAGTGAGCCCCCCCACACACACACACACTGTGCAGCGTCCTTAACAAGGCCTCTTGGGTACCAGGTTTGCTAGGTGGTGTAGCTGAGACACTGGACCTGACATCTAGTGCTCTCCCTCTGACAGTGGAGTAAACGAGAGCCAGAGCTCCTTACTTTAACCTGGTGCGGTTATTCTTAAAAGGTGGATCCAGACTCCAGGAGTCTTCCAAAGAGTGTGAATCCGTCCTTTCCTTGGAGGGCTGACGGGATTGTGAGATACTCTGTAACTTCTCAGGCGCCCCCTCCCTGTGGGCCTGGAACCCAGGTCTTGAGCCTCCGTCCCAAACCCGTTTTTGGCCTAATCAGTTGCGCAAAAAGTGGTTTTAGAGCAATGCCCCTAAGTATAGACCAGCTGAAAGACGCTCGGGAGACAATGCTCATTCATGCATATATTCATTCATTCATTCATTCATTCATTCATTCATTCTTTCTTTCTTTCTTTCTTTTTTCCTGACAGGGTCTCCCCATGTAGTTCAGGCTGGCCTCAAACTCATGGTAATCCTCTTGTCTGAGCACCATCCCTACCCCCCGAGTGCTCGTATTACAGGTGTATGCCACCACGCAAGGCTGTCCTCACACTCTTATAACCTGACTTGATATCTGATGCACCAAGGTAGGAGGCGAAAACTTCTGAGGCCCAGACCCAGATCCAGAAGGCCTTGACTGGAGACTCTTCCTCAACTAGGCCTTGACTAGGGACTCTTCCTCACCTCCGCACGCAGCCAGATTCAGCGGTAAACCACCAGGGACGCAGAAGCGGTGTCTGGCTCAGGCCGCCCCGCCCCTCCCCGCCAACCGCCAATGGCTTGCCGCGCCGGCGTCTCGAGCTCCAGCCCCGCCTCCCTCCCAAGGCCGCTGGGCGCATGCGCCTCGTAAAGCGGGAGGGTGAGGGTTTCCCCTACGGAAGGGAGTGAGGGCGGAAATGGACGGGGTAGATGGGTTCAACCTCAGCCCTGGCCCGGCGCCCGCTAGAGTGTGCGTTGGGGCGGAAGGAGAGAGCTCGTTGCCAGGGAGGTTGAGGCCGGGGCTGGCCGGCTGACCCGGCCGGGTTTCCATGTGTGTGCCCACCCAGGAAAACATGGAGAACTGTTTGGCAGCAGCGGCGCTGAACGGGGTGGACCGATGTTCCCTGCAGCGCTCGGCCAGGCTGGGTAAAGAAGTACTGGAGCGAGCCAGGCGGCGGGCGGTGGACTGGCATTTACTGGAGCGCCCCACGGGTGGCGCGGGGGGCCTTTTCCGGGAGGGGCCCAACAGAGAAGGACTGCGGGCAGCAGACCCCCGGCGCTTTCCTCCCGTGGAGGTGAGGGTCCGGGTGCTGGGACCGGAGGGGCGCGCCGGGCACATGGCTGACGACTAATGGAAAAGTCCTTTAAAAACTGTGTTCTTGACACGTTCTTGTTGGGTAGCTGTGGAATGAGAGTCTTTGGCCCTGGTGGTTACTTTTTTTTATTAAAAAGTTCTTACGCGCTACCACCTGATGTTAGAGAAAACTAGCGAACCTATTTTTTGATGGTCGATTAATGTATATCTTACTGAATTGGAATTCTTTCTCAGAACCTTACTAGCGGATTTGCACAGGCCTTTACAAAAGTAAAAAGGGGGGCCGGGCGTGGTGGCTCACGCCTGTAATCCCAGCACTCCGGAAGCAGAGACAGGAGGATTGCTGAGTTCGAGGCTTGCCTGGGCTACATAGTGAGCTCAGGGCCAGCCTGAACTACAAGGCGAGACTCTGTCTCCAAAAAAAAAAAAAAGTAAAAAGGGAGCTAGGGATTTAGCTCAGGGGTTCTGGCGTCTGCCTGGTAAGCACAAGGTCCCGAGTTCTTGATCCCAGGTACACACACCACAGTGCCCGGCGTGGTGGCCCACGGCTGTAATCCCAGCACTTGGGAGGCAGAGACAGGAGGATTGCTGAGTTCGAGGCTCGCCTGGGTTACATAATGAGCTCAAGGCCAGCCTGAACTACAAACTGAGAACCTGTTTTAAAAAATAAAAGTAAAAAAATATTTTCATTGCCGGAGATTTAGCTCAGTGATTCCCCTGAGTTCATTCCCCGGTAACCACACACAATACCGGGTGTGGTGACTCAACCCACCAGCAATCAGTACCACATGCCATAAGGCCGGGTGTGGTGGCTCACGCCTGTAATCCCAGCACTCAGGAGGCAGTGACAGGAAAATTGCTGAGTTACAGGTTGCCTGGGTTACATAGCGCAGGGCCAGCCTGAACTACAGTGCAATACCCTGTCTCAAAAAAAATTTTTTTTCAAAATTCATGCTCCAATAGGAAATCCTGAGTCTCACGTGTGACTTGCCATTTATTCAAATAGAGACAAGAAGGACACCCGACCCTTAATGCTTCCTTCAGAATAATGGCCGAATTTATGGACTACACTTCGAGTCAGTGTGGGGTAAGTTGGTGTAAGCCAAAGGTGTGCCCAGCCTCCTAACTGCTTCCCAATTGATCACAGGACCTTTCTGGGTTTTAGGAATAATTGGGATACTCCTGTATCCCTGAAGATCTTCATGGGCAAATTGTAACCAACAATTAAATCTGGTAGAAAAATCCAAATTAGAATTCATCCAATAAATACTTAATGAATTTCTAACTCTGGACTCATTGTTGAGGTTGTGGTAGTGAATGAGCCAGAAAATGTCTCCATGCTCATTGAGTCTATTGAGGGAAAATAGCATATTTCCTGAATTCTGAAACAGGTCACAGGTTAAGTTTTTGTTTTTTATGTTGAACTGAGGTTTTTAAAAAATCCCTTGGATCACTCTGGGTTTGTTTTGTTTTGTTTTGTTTTGTTTTTTTGAGACAGGGTCTCGCTTTGTAGTTCAGGCTGGCCCTGAGCTCACTATGTAGCCCAGGTAAGCCTCGAACTCAGCAATCCTCCTGCCTCTGCCTCCCAAGTGCTGGGATTACAGGCGTGAGCCACCACGCCTGGCTCTGGATCACTCTCGTTTTTAAGATGTATTGAAAGAAAATCAGCATTAGATCTTAACCTCTAATGTTTGTTTCAAACTCCTGGTGAGGTAGTTAAGGGCATCTCAGTGGGTCTGTCAGTTGGTGACAAAGGTCATTATGTATCAAAGATTCAGCTCCTCGGGCAGGTGTGTTGGTTAATGGCAGAAGCAGCTTCAGTTAGCCAAACTTGTGATTTGCCATTTACTGGCTGTAAGCCCTTTGGCCAGTTAGCTTCTTCCAGCCTTACCGTATAAAGGTGGCCAGAACCCTGAGAAGCTGGGGAAAAGATTTAAGACATGTAGCTAGTGCTATATTTTAGCTTTCTTTCATAAAATTAAAATTTCTAAAATCCTTTCCAGTCTTTATAACCCATTTATTTTTCTCTACCCCCCCACCTCCACTAAATGATGTTTCCACCAGCAAATACTCATTTATTACCTCTAGCATGTAGGATTTAAGTGAGGGGTTTTTTGGCATCTTCTTTTTCTTTCATTTCATAGTACTGGGAATTGAACCCAGGGGCACTCAACCACTAAATTACATCCTAGCTATTTTTAGTTCTTATTTTGAGGTAGGGTCTCTCCAAGTTGCCCAGACAGAATGTGAACTTGCCGTCCTCCTGTCAGCCTCCCTCATTGATACAATCACAGGCATGCACTCCCCTGCCTGGCTTTTGGTATATTCATTGAAAAGAGTGAATGAAAGTTTTAAAGTCTCCTTTCTAAAATCTATACACTGAAGGCCATTTTTATGTATTTTGAGGGACTATTAGAGGTGGACCAGCTAATGGAAGGTGCTAGATTGTTCCCCAAATCATAATGACTGATCTCCGGCCTTAACATTTTGAGTTTTTTATACCTTAAGTACCATTCAGTAAGAGAGAAGGAAGAGAATCCCTTGTTTCTGTACTGCTTTGGGGTTTTGTTAAGATTCAAAACACTTTTTTTTTTCTGGTACTAGGGATCAAACTTAGGACCTTGCATTTGCCAGCCAGGCACAGTGCCATTGAGCTATATCCCTGACCCCCCATTAATCTTTTTACATCTTTTACAAAAATTCCAGTGATTGCAAAACTAGGGTTCTGACCAATGAAAGATGGATCAGAGATTTTTATGTTATTTGTAGTGAGGTGGTTGTAGAAAAATTTCTAACTTCAGCTCTACTGTCAAGTAATTAAACACTTGGTTCATGATTCATTAAAACAACACTCCTTGTCCTTGGCCTCAGATTTTGCAGATTGGGGTTCTTCCAGTTGGTTTTTAGTTCATGCTTCAGGGCAACTTTGTTACAGAATGGAGCTTCAGGATCCCTGGACTTCCTGTAGATTTAGTAAACTGGGTTTGCATCCATGATTTTGAAGCAGCCCCTAAAATGTATGATTACATCCGTGACCTTAAGTGCTTTCTCTCACTTCTCACTCCTCCAGTCACATGCCTTACACAGTGTCCCTGCAGTAAGTTCAAAATAGGCAGGCTTGTGATGCCTTCATCATTAGTCATAATTAAGGGCAAATCTAAGGGTAACTTCAAGGTCAAGGAAGGAAATAGATGAGAAAAATGTAACCACTTTCCAGCCTTCTGGATTATTCACCTGGAGATCTCTCCTTCTGCTCCCTTGTATGGGAACTCCATGGAGAAGGGCTGCGGGGCTCTTGGGTTTAGGTTGTGTTTCCTGATGTATCTCGGAGGTACCCTGTCTTCTTGTGTCCTTATGTAAGACATGGAAGTGTTCATCAGAATTTCTTAGGGGAGGAAATGAAAGGGCATGTGTACTGGGACTTGGCATTACAGCAAACATGTTAAAAACTCATTTAACCTGGGGAAGAAAACATGATCCTGCCTTCCCATCTTAAATTGGCCTGAGCTCTTTGCCCAGCAGAGGCAGCAGATGGCAGCAAAGTTATGCCAAATGCAGTTTTCCTCCCTGCAGAACTGTCTTCTTCTGAACCCAAAGGATAGGTTATATACATCTGCTCCCTTCCTTCCCTCTCTAACCATACTTGGCCCATTTACCAGAGAAGTGTTTTGTTTTTTTGAAAATTCAACCAACTATCTTTGAACCAACTATCTTTCACGTTACTTCTTTAGAAATATTATTCCTCGGTGCCAGAGGAAGGAGGGGCGTCCCATGTCTATCGGTATCACAGAGGGAAGTCTCGGCAGCGCGTGTGCTCTGACACAGGGTATGGTCAGGTATGTGTCTTCGG
Source organism: Thryonomys swinderianus (assembly GCA_004025085.1). Taxonomy (NCBI): domain Eukaryota; kingdom Metazoa; phylum Chordata; class Mammalia; order Rodentia; family Thryonomyidae; genus Thryonomys; species Thryonomys swinderianus. The sequence goes on from PVIC010025634.1 coordinate 18,933, forward strand.
CCATCCTGCAGCCTCTTGAGGTTAAGCCCTTGTACTTGGGAGCTCCTGCTGGACTCTGTCTGAATGTCTGTGTGACTCCGCAGGACAGTGTCATCAGAAATGTACGGTTGCTCAACCTAAGACAGTTCATAAGTATGAAGCACAGGTTTGTCCAGAATATGAGACTGATTTCACTTCACTGTAGGATGAACTTGTGCTTCTGGGCTGTGGGATATTTGGGCAGGCTTAGAAGAGCTTCACATATCCTTTTCTATATTGAGCATAAGAAAGAGATTTTTAATGATTATATATCTTATGTAGTAGTGCTGTCATGTGTTTGGCAATTTTTCAAAAGGAAATGCAAAAGGGGGCAACTATCTTAACAAAATGCTTTTTCTAAAACTAACAGTGATAGGCTTCTTACTGCAGACCTACCTGCCTTTTACTGTGTGTCACTGTGAGAAAGCTAAAGGTTCTACTCATTGAACAGTTGTTTTTTTTTTTTTTTTTGAGACAGAGTCTCGCTTTGTAGTTCAGGCTGGCTCTGAGCTCACTATGTAGTCCAGGCAAATTTTGAACTCAGCAATCCTACTGCCTCTGCCTCCCGAGTGCTGGGATTACAGGCGTGAGCCACCACACCCAGCACTGTGGTATGTGGTATTGTTTGTTGGTGGGCGTGAGTCTCCACACCCAGCATTGTATGTGGTTACCAGGGATCAAACTCAGGACCTTGCACTTGTGAGGCAGGCGCTGGAACCACTGAGCTAACCCTCCAGCCCATTGAACAGTATTTTTGAGACAAGGTCTCACTGAGTTGGCCAGACTCCTATCACACTTGAAATCCTCCTGACTCAGCCTTCTGAGTACCTGAGATTATAGGCATGTGTCACCATTATGCCTAGGAGCACTGATGGCTGTGGAGGAGAATAGACTTTTTTTGTTTTTCTTAAACTTCCCTAACTGTACTCAAAGATAGCAAACTTAAATCTAGAGTTTGACCCCTAAGTTGGACTCCTGACTTCTCTGACGTAATGGGCTGTCTTGGGGTGATAAAGCGATGGAGTTTAGGAAGAGTAGGAGTGGCAAGCACTCAGATGCAAATGGAGAGCCACCATCCCAAGTTCCCCTTTCTTGGCCTGAGCTCTCACTTAAGCACACCTGACCTCCAGAGGTTACATGTGGGGGAAGATTCGTTCTTCTCTCTCCCTGTAAAATGTAGACATTGTCTCTCAGAGAACTGGCTTGTCAGTCACTGTTCCCTTCCATTATCCGCCTCCTAAGAGAAGACAGAAGAAAATTTTCTAAGAGCTGTTAAGCACTTTTGCACTTTAAATCTTCCCTAAACCAAGTTCCCCGTAGAATAGACTAGAAAACCAAGGCTGAGCAGTTAGTCAGTGCCTTTTAGGAAACAGCACGGAATAGGATTGAAACTCAGGCCTGTCTGATGGTAAGCCCAAGTAATGATAAAATGTAATTATGCTGGGCCGGAGATTTAGCTCAGTGGTTCCGCCACCTGCCTAGCAAGCGCAAGGTCCCTGGGTCCATCCCGGTAACCATATACAATGATATGATATTGGGCGTGGTGACTCACACCCACCAGCAATCAGTACCATACCCCACATGCTGGGCATGGTGGCTCACACCTGTAATCCCAGCACTCGGGAGGCAGAGGCAGGAAGATTGCTGAGTCTGAGGCTTGCCTGGGCTACATAGTGAGCTCAGGGCCAGCCTGAATTACAAAGCGAGACCCTATCTCAAAAAAAAAAAGTAATCATCTGACTAAAATACTTCACAGAATTCACTAAAAAAGAGCTTTGTCTATCACTATCACAGAGGGAAGAAGGTAGGCAGCAACTTAGAAAAAGTACACAGAACAATTTCTAATAAAGCAGGAGAAAGTTTCTCTATTTAATCCCAAATACAGAGCTTGGGCATTGATGGACGTTTCCACTTGTCTTTTCAGAGACTAGACAGAGAGAAGACCTCCCTTGCTCCAGGAGGCATCTACCATACATCAGAGCCGGATTCAGAGGCTTCGCAGCCGGTGAGTGTGGGACTGTGTGCGCGCCACGCTGTGATTCTGTGAGCCAGTTGACCCATTAATTATAGGACTGTGTCTGAGCTGGATCTGTGCTGTTTTTAAGTTCTTACAACTTGAAGAAAGTGCACAAAATTTTGGTTAAATGCAAAATGATATTTTTCTTGTTATCCTTTTTTTTTCCCTGGAAGCTTCAGCTGTGCTCTTTGTGCCTGAACTCATAGTTGTGGTTGGAAGGAATGTGAAATATTCATATCTCAGTTCTGCCGGCTCAGCTGGGGTGGCTCTGGGTCCTGCTGAAATTCCACCATCTGTTCAAGCAACAGGAGGGCCTGGCCTGCCTCCTTGCAAAGTCCAGCCATTGCTGAAATTCTGAAACAGACATTTGGTGAGATAGCATGTTCGAAAACACTGTCAGGTACTAGTTGCCATGTTTCATAAATGTTCCTTTGTGAAAACATGTAATGATGAGTTTTTAATTTTTAGGACGAAGTACTCCTTAGTTTATGTGACAGAATCTTTTGGAACTTGCAAGGGCTGAAATTCTGAGAAAAGGAATTTGAACACGTTACTATAATAGATTCCTTTTTTTTTGTTTTGTTTTTGTACACAGTTTGCACCTGGCAAGGATCCTGTTAAGCTGGACGACACCGGACTTAGTAGAATACTTAGTTTCTAGTACGAGTATAAGTTGGTATCTTAGACATCTGCTGAGGGCTCACTTTGGGTGATGCTGGTCTTCCTGATGCTCCAGTCTCAGCCTGCTGTGGCCTTGGACGTAGACCAATGGAGCCACCTTGGCTGCTGTGATTTCTTTCACAGCTCTATTTTCTTAAACCTACTTTTGTTTCTTTACACAGTTAACAACTAGTAAATAGTTGTGGCATTGTCTTAAACTGATGGAATGATAATAGATCTCCAAGTTTGGAGTGACTACCAGTAGGTGTGAAAAGCGATAAAGCAGTTTTTGAAGAGAGAAAATATTTGGCTTCAGAGCTACCTAAGGCAGGGCAAGGAGGGAGCCGGATATGAATGTTATCACTTACTCCTTCTAGTGAGATTCGCTAGCTAGTAGTTTTGGTTTTTTTTTCCCATGAAGTGGCACCTTCTGCATGGGGTCTTGATGAGCACTGAGCAGGCATATCGTGGCATCCCAGCTGTCACACAGCTCTTTTGCTTTGTGACTTTACACTTCACTGGCTGAATTGAGACCCATCCTCTACCTGCCATGTCTGCCTTGAAGGATGGTTTCTTCCCCATTCAGCTCTAAACACAAATCCTTCCCTTAGCTCCAGCTTCTAGTACTTTGCATCGTTGTGAGCTAGACCTCCATGAGAGGGATTCTGCCAGCCAGCTAACAGGCTGCTTCAGGAGCGTCCACTCCTGCTGTCCTTAGCTTCAGGAGAAAAGAAATGCTTCATCTTCCCAGTGATGAATTCAGCAAAGTACAGTTGAAAAGAAAGGTTCTCATTTTCATGAGGGACCTGGCCTTATGGCCAATCTCTTCTCACAAGGGCCGCTGTGTACCTTTTCTTTTTTAATGGTGCCAGAGATTGAACTCACAGACTTGTGCTTGCAGGGCAGGCGGTGGCATCACTGAACTAAATCCCCAGCCCTGCCACTGTATACTTTTGATTTCTAAAATAATAACCTGTAGTCTTTCCTTCTACCTAATTCTTAAGAGCATTTTCATATGCTTATTTGTGAGGTAGGTGTTATCACAGCTTTAGAAATAAGGAAATAAGCATAATGAAGGCAAAGACTTAGCTAATGTGTTTGACTAAACTGGGCCTCGAGAGCAGGGCTCTTCTCCTATGTGCATACTACATCCCGTCACCTCTTTGGATGGAAAGGCAGTCTAGCAGGGGTGCCATGATGACTGTAAGTCTCTAAACCGTTATCTTTCCCTCTTCCTTCCAGGCTGAGAACACCTCCAAGGACCTCTACATAGAAGTATATCCAGGGACCTATTCTGTCACTGTGGGCTCAAATGCTTTGACCAAGAAGACTCACGTGGTAGCAGTTGATTCAGGACAAAGTGTGGACTTGGTCTTCCCAGTGTGATATTGGCTGCCACTGTCACCACATCACTTTTTAAGTAGCAAGAATAAAGTCACCATGTGATTTTTTGTAATAATTCTGCATTAATCCTGTTTCCAGTGCGGACCACAGAGAGTCAGCCGGGGAGCTGCTGTCTCTCAGTGCCAGAGGTTAGAAGTCCTTGTCTCACTTGCCTATAAGTAACAATGTGATAATGAAGTCTGAAGAGTTTTTACTGCTTGCTATGGTTAATTATGATAATAAAGGGAGAGATTTGGAAACTTTAAAGAAGTCATTTTTATTGGTATTAAAAAGAGGTGAGCCAGGCGTGGTGGCTCACGCCTGTCATCCCAGCACTCGGGAGGCAGAGACAGGAGGATTGCTGAGTTTGAGGCTTGCCTGGGCTACATAGTGAGCTCAGGGCCAGCCTGAACTGCTGAGTTCGAGGCTTGCCTGGGCTACATAGTGAGCTCAGGGCCAACCTGAACTACAAAAGTGAGACCCTGTCTCAAAAAAAAAAGAGGTGAAATATAGCACCCCCATGTACAACTGTAGGCTTTATGAAAAGATGGCAGAAAGCTCATGGACACATTTGCCCATAGCTTGCCGACCACACAATGGCTTCTGTGGAAGAGCTGACCAGCGGTCTTCCTGGGTCTCAAGGAGGAGTGCTGGGACAGGGCCACGGCTCCAGCAGCTGCCTCCCTGCTGCTCCTGTGCAGGGAGCTCGCAGAGTGTGAAGATGAAGGTGCTTATTCAGTTCTCACCTCTGCACTGAAGGCTGTATCAGCTGCTCTGGGTCACCTTCCTCAAATATGTACTCGTGTTATCCTTTCACTTCCTGCAAGGAGAAAATTCCTGCAAGTCTTATGCTAACTGTCGTCTTAAGAATCAGAAACTGCTGACTTTTAAGTCAGTGATATGTCTCAGACTTTCTTAAGCTGCCACACCACGAGTATTGTTGTGTCTCCTACTCTTGTTGTCTGGTGAATGATCCCCTTTTGAACATAGCAAGTCTAGAGAAAGTGTTGTATGTGATGAAAAGGAAGTTAAATAGAGTGACGCTAGCAAGAACACACTCCCATGAATAGAGGGCCTCCTGCAACAGATCCGTACCCAGCACCATGAGGCAGAAGGTCATTAAACAGGGACCCTTGTGCCCTCCAGAACTTCTGCTGGACTTCATGGGTTCTCTAAGCCTTACTAAATATGAAGCTGTGGGTATGTATAAATTTCTGGGGAAGTAGACCATGGACCTTTCCATTTCAAAGGGACTGTGACCCCAGGAGGCCTAAGAAGCCCCTTCTCAACCTTACCTAGATCTTGGGGCTTTTCCTCTTGGGCGAATTCTTGTCCTGCTGATAGATTATGATACCTGGACCCGGTTTTCTGTATTCAGCTCCCTCTAGTGGGGTCTGCAGTGGCTTCACAGTTGCTTTCCAGGCCAGCTGCTTCGTAGTCCCCACTACAGCAGTTTGTACTTCCTCTTTTTTGTTGTCATCTTTCTGGATGTTGTGACGTTTCATTCCTAAACCCAAAAACAATTAGTCACTTTGGATGTGCCACCATTTTGATGGAATGTGTCCTGAGGACAAGTAGAACTGTATCAGGGATCACTGATCTCTTAAGTATCTCTGAGCTCCTAGCATTGCTCTCAACTTTTAAAGAGAAAGAAGGTTTATTAATCTTGTCTGGCCATTATGCACTTTGGGAGATGTTACTAACTGATACCCAAGTTTAGGTCTTAGAGGAATAACCACACACCAGCTGCCACCAGTCAAAGCTTCCAGTCTTTCATAGTGTTATCAGGAACATCCAACAGTGATCACAGTGAGATAGTACCGGATGGAAACACAAGTCTTAAATACTGAAGTGGAGCAGGCTGGACATGGTGATAACATACCTGTAACAAGACCCTGTCTCCAAAAAAAGCAAAAAAACAAAAAAACAAAACATACCTGTAACCCCAGCACTGGGGGGGGGGGGCCCGAGGCAGGAGGATTGTAAATTCAGGCCCACCCTGGACAACTTAGTAACTTGATGAAACTGTCTCAGAAAAAAAAAAGAAAATGGGGCTTCTGAGGAATCGAAGAACAATCTTTTTTTTTTTTTTTTGCTTTTTGAGACAGGGTCTCGCTTTGTAGTTCAG